>JAQIXU010001018.1:0-21682 GCA_034701245.1 Strigamia transsilvanica | reverse complement strand
AAAAAAATATACTGTCGGTTTTTAAATGCAAAGGTTTCGCATCTGAAACATAAAGCCAGTGTTTTAAAATTGGCTCCAAAGACAGAAACAATCACGTAAGATTTCACTGCTGAATTTCAAGCAGGGCTGTTTCTATCGAGGATCCAATCAGACAAAGTAGACAAAACAAAAGATGAATTTTATGTCCGTTATTAATCTAACGACCCAACAAAAAACCGCCATTCCGCCATGCTAATACAACTTTTTTTTATTTACATTTTACTATTGCCTTTATTGTTTACCATCATTTCAACAAACATTTTTGCAGTTTCAATCGCCATTACTCCCCTTTCTATCCTCAAACAAAACATCAAAATCTAGTCGAGTTCCGCTAAGTCCCCAATGTAAATGTTTGATGTCTGTCAAGTTTGCCTTGTTTGTTGAATCCAATACGTGGATGTATCATTGCATTGCAGCGCTCTGTTCTCATGGAAATGGGAGGGAGAGAAAAGAGTGGTGGGTGAAAGAAAAGAAGAAAAAAAAATCTAAGAATTCCGCCTTCTTAAGCTGTTTGGCCGAAACTTTTAGCAAAACTCCAAAATCCTTTTAACTTACTAACTAGCTCGCGTCCTTAAAGTAATTCTAAGCAAATATTTATTTCATTTTATCTTTTTATTTATTTATTATTGTTATTTAAATATTTATTTTACCTTTTTCAATATCGGAAGATTCTTCCAATAGAGAATTTGTTTCTGATCCTATTTTCTTGCTTCTCATGGGTGAACTTGCATTCCGAACAGTTGAAAATTCTAAACCAAAGAAGAAAAAAAAAAAAGATAAATAAAAAATAAAAAATAAAAAATAAAAAAAATAAAAATGCAGACTTAGTATAATACTCTTATAGAAAGCAAAAATATAAGTCTGTGCAAACTTTAAGCATCTTATAAAAAAAATAACAACCTCCAACTTATTGTAATGAAAAAGTTGTCAAAACGCAAACTGTCGCTTGTTAACACAAACAAAAAACGAATTTAGAGATTAAATATAAATCCCCTTTCCATGATTTCTTTTATCATCCTGCAGCAAATTCATTCATTCAATTAATGTTTATTTCAAAGTGATGTTTTTTTCATGTTGACGTGCCAATGTAAAGACATTTCAAGTTATCCCACTTTAACCTCCGACAACTCAATTTTCTAGTGGTTCAAGCCCTCGAGAGACCCCTCCCACTGAAAAAATTAACTTTTCCTTACAGTAAAAGCTCAGGAAAAAAAAAATATAAAAGGAAAAAAAGATGAAAGTCTTGGCCAACTTCAGTTTAAAAAAAGGGAAGGAACTGAATTGATATTAGTTCTATATCCAATTGCAAAACATCACTTGGCCATAAAGTTGTTTCTGTCAAAGCAAGTTTTAAGAGATATAGTATTGGTGGAAAAACTAAATTGCTGTACACCATTTTGCCATTAAATGTAACATCAAATGAAATAAAAGCGAACGAAATGATAAGCTTTTAATTTCACAATTTCTGTCATATTTTATTAAGTTATTTATGACTGAAGATGAGTATTTTGTCAGCGACATAACTGCGAGAGAGGAAAAGCAGAGATTTTCTTTTTCTAAAAGTCTTAAAAATGTACTTTTCGCAAAACGGATTTTCTACTTATTTAATTAACATGGAAAAATTGTGTGCACTTTTTCGTATTACATCACCTTAAAATTCGTATTAGAGAAAAGTACACGGTGCAAACTCTATTAATTTTTAAAACTAGTTAACTCGTACCACAGTTCGCGCCCGGTAACTTGATGCTAAATTCAAACTGCGTATCTTGGTCTGCTTAAAAAGTTCACACACTTCTTACATGGTACAAATTGTGAATTACCTATCTCTTTTATTGGTTTTATTGATTTATTGGTATTCCTATTTATTTTCTTAGATTTAGCAAAATTAAGCCTAATAAATTACGCCTAGTACTGATATAAAAAAATGTCTATGGCAGCGGTCAGCAAATAGTAAATATTTTAGGCTCAGCAGGGCCAAGAGGCAAACTCTAGGATATTTATACAGGAGGCCCGCTTAAATAACAAAAACAGCCATACACATGGCACTGGAAACGCTGCCGAATTATAACTGCGTGACGTCACAGCAGAAGCTACCAAACAGCATGCGAATGCGAAGCTAAAGAGCGCCACATGCGGTTTTGAAACTCCTCAACTCAGCAGTCCGCTGTTCTTAGCTCGCAAGCCATACTAAAAGAGACGGCATGCCGTAGTTCACCCACCCCTGATCTAGTGGAATGCACAGTTTGAATTTAGCATCAAGATACCAGGTGCAAACTATAGAAGTTTGTCTAATCGTCCTTAAGTTTGTACACTTCCGCAGCACTTTCGACGTTTCGCAAGGCCGTTTTATCCATTAGGCCGAATACGCACAGTGCCTAGGGTCTACGAATCTTTTAGGGCCTACAATATTTCACTTGAAAAAATTAATACATAGACAGTAAAAATTGACTGCAAAATCCATGACACGATAAACAGCGCGCTCTAGGGCCTACAAAGGTCTTAAAACAGCCTTGCATTTTCATCACCATTATAAATACGAACTGCCATTTAACCGACTCACTTGTACCTACCTCCAAAGTTACTTGGAATTTTGAAGTCAGTTACCCTCGGACTTTGTGTGTGTGGATTTATTTCTATATACATATTACAAAAATAAAAACATTAAAAAATATCAATCATATGTTTTCCTGCAAAGTACACGGCATGACAAGGCAAAGTAAATCAAATCTCGACACATTATCGCGTGAGTCAGCGCTTTTTCTTTCAGCCTTGCAAATGCAATTTACTGTATAAATAATGTACTAATTTCTACAGTGAACTGCTTTTTTTAAGTCTAACATCTCTATACGCTACTAATACCTCCTTTTTATAAATTCATAGAATATTTAAACAAAAGTGTCTTCAAACTTTTCACAAACTACCGCACTTTCTCATTTAAAAAACAAATATCGACCATTAATATTGATGACTTTCGAACTGCACTCAACTTTTACCTGCATAAAAATCGAAACTTTTCGACGTATTAATTCCACAATAAGAATTAAAGTGCCTCTACATAAAAGCCCTCATTTATTCTTAATGCATTCAAAATGTGCAAAAACTTAGCTCGAGTGTTTACTTTCCCCCGAAAAATCATTTGAATAACAAAATTCACAACCCCATCAAGATACTTCATTTAAAAAACAGAAAGAAAAAAAAACAGAAAAAAAACAACACACATTTTCATTCTCAATCATCATGATTGTGATTTATGATGGGTTACGAGCTGGGACTCATTTTTCTGGACCCGATGGCGACCCTTGGAAAGGTCAAAAACCTGTGTTTTAAACGTTGCAAAATGAATAGGATGATGATAAATATTTAATAAATATGTCACTGCGAACCCCGGATGAAGTTGGCAGATTTTCAAGTACAAAAAAAAAAAAAAATTCCAAAATTTGATTTGCAGTGAGAATAAATGTCAGATCATGCTCATCAAGGCACTCATTACACTGGCAAGTGAGCGCCACCGTCACTCACAATTTGATCCGTTCCTAAGACAAAAACAACAAGAAAAGGTCAAAAACTGCATTAAAAAAAATCAATTAAAAAAATAAATAAAAACAAATAGTTTGTCTCCAATCATTACACCAAACCGAAAAGAAAAAATTAAAAAAAGAGAATGATTTACTAGTAACTGTAATTTAATTGATGCTATTATAAAAAGAGTAAGTATACGTGATCGTTTCGCACTGCTACAAAGACAACCATCAATGTAATAGCAATTACACACGTCTGAATGATTTACAATCACAATCTACTATTAAAGCCCGTAATGAAGCTGAAACTGTGTAAATCACTTGATAATTTCTTACCATACAACCTGATGGATCCCTCGGTGCCACCGAGCGAATTGGTCGCCGCGCATTTATACGAGCCAAAATCTTTCCATTCCAATTTCTTAATTTTTAACTTCATGTGAACTTTGTAAGCGCTGTCGATCTCGGTTGTTTCGTATTTATCGTTGGTTATTAAAACCCCTTGTCCTCGCGTCCAATAATTGATGGGTTTCGGGTATGCTTCGGTGTAACACTCTAATGACACTTCCCTATTCATCGGTGCACCGACTAATTGGTTGGGAATCCAAATCATCGGAGAAACTGCAAATTTAAACGCAATTAAGTCAAGAATTATTCAACTAAACTCGTTTCGCAATTCGCATCGACTCACATTCGACGTCCAATGTAATTCGTTTGCTGACGGACGGGGGTACGCCGTTTGAGGAGATGCACAGATATACACCCATGTTAAGTCGACTTACTTTATAAATTCGGAATTCTTCGCCTTCTACGATAGAAACACTCTCTGAAAATTCAAAAACGATGTTTTTTATCATGGCGGTTCTGTGATTTGTTTGTTTTAGTAGCGCCGTAGAAATGTTGCGGTCAATCCGTAAATTAAGTAATCAAGTGTATTTTGTTTTCGTTCTGCTTGTTCTCTTTTTTCGGGAAATTATTTTAATTTTACCTTGTTGCTGGCCTTGTTTTTTGCCCAGTAGAATCAACTGGTTGTCTTCGCGTCTCCACGTGATCATAGGTGTAGGGTATCCCGATGCTTTGCATACTAATGTTACATCAAATCCTTCTCTTACAACCACGCTTGATGGTGAGCTCTGATCGTCGAGTATATCAGGTGACACTGAAATTACAAAAACAAAATTTCCGCATATTCTTTTAGATTTTTCCAAAATTACAAATATTAATACCAATACTAATTACTGTACTAAGTACAGGGCACTGGTATCACCGGTTATTTCTACGGTACTGTTTCTATGGCAAGAATATCCGACACCCACCTTCAGTGGGTGTTTGTATTCTATGGTTTATGTCCCAATTCCTCGTGCAGATGCAAGGTTGGTTTCTTAAAAGCAGGGCCGCCGAGAGTGGGCCCAGGCCCGAGTTAAATACACCTTTCCCAGGCCCTGCCTGGTTTTCAGATACAGAAAACAATAAATGTTTTTAACATAGCCGGGCCCCGGGAATTTGTCTCAGTTTGCACCCCCTCTCGACTGTCTTAAAAGTCTTCCAACAGAGTACTCCTTCGCATGGCCTAATACCTGGCGTAAGCACCAGCTTACGAGATCATGCCCATGCGAAGTTAGATGTAAATAAATAAATAAATAAATAAATAAATAAATAAATAAATAGATAAATAAATGAATAAACAAAGTGTTTTGCATTTCCATTGAGAAAAATGTGCTCTTGGCATCATGTATCACTTCGAATCCAAACTGAGGCAATTTTCACTTTCACTTTCCTGACTTGAATGAAGACATGTTCACATGTGACAAGTGTCACTTAATGCTCAAATTGGACTAATTTAATACACCATGTGAGCTTACACCCTTTGGAGATCTTGAGAAACTTACTTCTGCTGCTATTTTTACCAATTCTGCTGACTAACACCTGATTCTGCACACAATGTACAAATACTGTATACATACAAAGCACAATAGAAACGTCATCGATTTTGATAGTATGTACTTCCCAAAACCATTCAGTGCATTTAAGAATATACATCAATAAATACCATAAATAAACTTCAAACTTCAAACTATAGGATTTTTTTGTTGATGGTGTGATGCACTACTGGGACCAGTGCCAAGTTCAATATCACAGAATCCGAGCTAGCTCCCTCAGATCAAAGGAGTTACTCGAATCTAAGAATTTAGGTTTTGGTTGCGAGGTTTTGCTTAGGTCATGTCTTCCATTACAAGCCTACCACTGCATACAGGGCCAATTGACCGTACAGGCGATCAGCCTCCCCCAAAGAGCCTATTTATACAAAAAAGCCGTTTTTAAAAAATACCCAAACCGATATTTCTTCTCAATCCACTCCTAACCACATACAAAGAAGTAGGGTCATTTCGTCGCCTTGGGTTTGTTAATGCAGAGGGCCAATCTCCTGCTCAGTTTGCACTCACCGCGCCTTAACTAGGACACTCAAAGCAAAACAGAGTACACTCAACCCTCGTTATAAGGCCGCTCTTTATACAGCGTTTCGCCATAACGGCCTTGTGCCATTATGGCTAAATTTTTATTTACGGCCTAATATTTCCGATATACGGCCAAAAATCGGGAAATTCCATAACGAATCAGAGGAAATTGCCCCTGATTCATTATACAGAATTTCGCTTTACAGCCAACTTTTCCGGAACCTATCTAGGCCGTAAAACGAGGGTTGAGTGTAAAAGAAATCAAATTAACAAGCATTTCATCGCGAAAAAATGACCGATGATGTGACAGAACCCCTAATTGGCAACATGCAGATGTCCCTAATAACTTACCTATGACTTCGAGATGACCAATCTGACTTTTCATTGGCACTGTATTTATTTGGCACATGTAATAACCCCTATCCTCCTCTTGGACATTGGTTATTTGCAGTATCCAATGCTTAGGATTATTATGCATTAATCGAAACCGCGAGTTCCTCGTTATCACATGATGATGTATCGTTAGAATCATCTGTTTGTCCACGTGTATCCAAGCTACCTACAATAAAATTTAAAAAAAAAAACACTTTTAATAAAAATTTATTAATTAAAAAGCAACGTTAAAAAAATGTTGAAGAAATGCTGGTGGTTTTCTGGTTTTTGCTAGTTTTCGGAGCTTGGTACACGTTTTTCTAAAGGATCAATAAGTCAGTATAAGCAAATACTTATTTTCTTTCTCTAAAGCATTCACTATTGGATGCCTGCCAAATTGTTTGCCTTATAAAGAACTTTTGATAATATTCGAGATTGTAAGCAATGGCAAGTTTGCCTGGGTGCTCTGAATGTTGCACGTTATTATCTTCTATTGTTACAATGTCATGCAGCTGTGGATGCAATTCAAACGACATTTACAAAAAGCCAGATGCAACTGCACATATTAGATTGCGTTTTCCTAAACTTAAAAAAGAAAGAGAGAAAGAAAGACTAAAATGTAACAAGATCAAAAAGTCACACTTTTTATTCAATTTTATTCAAATACCCATTGCTCACAGTTCTCCATATTTAAACTCATGCACTCAAAAAATAAATGCACCAAAATATATTTACGACCACCAGTGGAGTGCCTAGTGTTCAACTAATTAAATTCATCCGTAATTGGATTTGATGATCATTCGTTTGACTTGATTCACCTCAAACGGATGATGCCGGTGACCCCGACACAACGATTCATATGCACCAAATCATAAAGGGTATATTCAGAAACCGTTCTAGGTTACATTATAATTATGTTGACACCAGGGGGTAGATCTACTATGAGGCTAATGAGGCTTAAGCCAGAAAAATATATGTGTATGTGTGTGAAAACTAACTATGTTGAGGGGCCCGCTAAGTATGTTAAGGTGCTCCCTAGCTCAGGGTCCCAATAAAGCTTAGATCACACCTGCGATTACATTGCAGTTTTGCCATGCGTATGTGAACATGTGAACTGCATGCCCTACATACAGGGGTGGATCTATAGGTTTTTTGGGACCTAGGGCTTATTGAAGTTCAATGGGGCCCCATTTTTCGTTAGATTAAGAATCTTTAAATTGGGGTTTGAAATTCATTTTTAATAACATCAAAATCAGAGTTGAAATATATTCGTGAATCGCCAACGTTTTGTTTACCGCCAGACAATCCCACAATTCCACAATCAAAGATATAAAGTCATTGCGTACTGTGATTGGCTGCGGAAACAAATCGCGTGAAAAAATAGAAAATAATCCTTAAGGACCTAGTTCGCCTACCCTTAAAACCAGCACTGCTGAGCGTCCAATGAGGATTTTTAGAAATTAAAAAACAATCTATTCACAGAATTTCCAATAATTTTTTTAAAAAATATCCCAACACTTTGGGGAATAAATCCAATAAAAGTTTTTGAAAAATTAATAATTGGCTGACAAGTTGATCGCAAAATTTCAAAAAAAAAAAATTTAATGCCGAATTCAAACGCAAGACATTTCCCCCCAAATTCTAACTGGCGTATTCTAACCTTCAGAAATTAACTTTTAATATTTAAAATGATTACACGCTTCGCTCGGATTTGCAGCAGAAATTGACAATTTGCAACGGAAATCCCAAATGAGGAAATAAAAGTTAAACTTTTCAACATTAGAAAAGCACACAGAAAGCCGAGGCGTTTCAAGTTCACGACTTTTCCCACTGCTTGTACTTCTCGCGCGTCTCAAGGGTCTATTCGAAACGAGATAGCGAGCACAAGGGAAGCTCGCCTGCTCTCTTAATAGACTATAATATAATTCTCGATTTCTCATTTTCATTTTAAAGCTCGTTAGCTGCAAACAAGATTGTCCTCATAAATGTACGCCTATTTTCTTGATACTGCGATCAATTGTCCTTAACACTCCGTTTCTATTTTGCATTTATTATCTCGTTTGCTTCGAAATGATCGTCAATTATGTCGCCGCCATTTCGTTAATAACATCTCTCTCTGTTACCTTATGTTTAAAGAAAATCCATGGTGCATAGATTGTCTTTAAATATTAAATAATGTTTTCTGCATTGAGGAATCGTAGTAGTTACCTTGTGCGTTCCCAAATGGTCCACCACACACGGCAGAGTCACGTCTCGACCAACGGCCACTGTCACGTTTGGAATTTGTTCTGAGAATTCTGGATCCGACGCGAGAACTGAAACGACCAACAAGATGTTTGACATTTTAAATTGCTCATGTTGTTATGATACGTAAAAATGTAATTAACTTTCCTGCATTGCATTCAAAGAAATACTGTCAAAAAAAGAAAAGAAAAAAAAGCTGCTTTTAAATGGCTGCCATTTGGTCTAATTGGATAAGCACTGCAGTTAAAATTTCCAATCTAAACCTAATTATTTTGGAAAAGTTCAAATTGAATTTCATACATAACAAATAAAAAAAAATAATTCATTTCAAACCCAAAAATAAAAAGGTTCAATTGAATTTGTATCCATTACACTCCGACTCACTTTAATAAGCCTAAACAAGGCCTGAAAAATTTGCCTCATTTCCCACTCTCCTAAAACACTGTTTTTATACTCCTTATCTACCTGATCTCTGACTCCTTTACGTCTAAAGGTTGCTAGTAATAACCAACCTTAAGGAGGAGAGGAAATTCAATATAAACCTGAAAACACAATGGCTTAAAAGTGACAAAGAAAATGTTTCAAAACTACTTCCTATACCCTGAAATCAATACATAACACCTGTTAATTCACATAGTCCAATTCCAAAGATTAATAGCACATTGAAACACTTTAACCAACAAAATGATTATTAATACTAAACTCCCAACTTACACAATAAAACAAACATTCTCTTTCCATTTCAACAAACTACATTCAAAATTAAGTTACAGTAAGAAAAAAAAAAGATTTTTCCAGCAACATTTATATCTTTTCTTGCGGTTTCACATGCCTCAAAGTATAAAATAAAAGTGATGCCACACCAGTTCCTGCTGCGCCAGTGCTACCAACAGTCTGACACTGATCTCGCCACAGCGCCAGACCTTTACTCCTCCCACTAACCTCAAAAAACAATATTGTTCCTAACTTTTCCATTGCCTTAAATCAGATGGAAAGTGCAAGAAAACGAACCAACTCTTTAATCAATTACCCAAATAGCCAATATTCTTGTTTTCATTGCTCCGAACGAGTGTTTTCACAGCATTAAATTGCACTTTGAACAAATTCAACAAGTTCAACTCCCATAATCAATGACTAGCTACAACCCGTCTTCAACCCGACCAGCATTTTTGCATTTTTATTTACCGCCACGTTTAATTAGCTTAAAAATCTTCCCCGCCCTCGAAGAATCCGCACGTAATGTCTACTGAATGTTCCAGCTCATTTTTAGATGAGGTGCGTTTCAGATCATAGTCATTTTCTACTTTGTAGCCTACTTAGCTTGGCACAGATCCAACATTTTTCTTTATATAAAAGCATCAGTTGATGCATAAATGAAGGGTTTTGTCTGACTGCACACAAAGAACTGCTGGCTTGGAAGAAAATTAGTCACACCCGATTTAACACTGTCACAATGCATTCAACACATCCCAGTCCATTGTGTCATAATTTGTTCCCTTGTAACATTTCTTAGTCAATAGAGCACAGACTTAAAAATAATATACACTTCGAAATATATATTTTTTTCTTTAAATTTAAATAAATACGTTTTCTTGCACATTTTATCGACTTGTTTTGACTGTAAACAGAGCCGAGTTGCACTTGTATATGCAAATGATATTCATTTCAATGTGAATTGAAATTGTTCACATGCCAGTGTTTGTGGTAAATTGTAAGTGGCAGTTGCAATCAACAAGATGTGTTTTGTACAAAACGAATGATGTAATAAGTTGAAACATATTCGCACATTTCGAGAAATTGTTTTTATGCGGAGACAAGAGGCATTGCAACATCTTAATTGTATCATGAATATCTCATTAGTGTGAATAGGGTGATTTTGGAATGAGTAAAACTGCAACCCGTGCACAATACCAAGAAAAAGGAAAAAATAATAAACACAACTTGGAAAACCATTTACCAATTTCTTTTTGTTATTACAGCGTGCTTAATGTGCTCACAATGATGAATAAACGTGTGTACAACATTTACACGCGCGCAAATTGCTCGTTTGTACATGTTAAATTGTCAATTCTGTTCAACGTTTCCAACTTATTTAATCCAAATTACATCGGTATATTTCCTCTCATAAAGAATCGATGCTTGTCAATTGCGTTCTGTGTTTTAATGAACAACTTTCCTTACTCTTCCAAATTACTCGCGCGTCATCAAATATTAATGTGTGACTGATGTTTGTTCGCACAGAGTCACTTAGGTGAGCAACCCGCGCGCCGGATGTACGAAAAATCAGTTTTTATATACTTAATCAAATTTAATCAAAATTAATGAACATTTGGGTGATTAGATCACATTTACGACGTCAATATCAAGATGAACCCGTCACAAAACAGCCAATGAGACGATTTGACCATAAAAAAGGACAGACGAAGACTTTTCGTACATCCAACAAATTTGGGATGAACACAACAACAAACGTGTGACGTGTGCACAATTGCGCCCCTGAAGTCGTAAAGTGAAAATCTCATTCACTTTGACTTTAATGATGTGGATCTGGGCTTTTGGCAGTCGAGAAACTTTTATTATGAGCCTGATTTCTTTTTCTACACCAAACTCTTTCAAAAATTCTCCCATTATCTTTTTACAAAGTTTTGCTTACAGTAAAAACAACAAACATAATAAATATATATAATAAAAATAATAAAAAAAAAATTAAAAAATAAATAATTTTTTTGTATTATTGTCAATTGATTTTCCCATTTTATTAAAATAATCTCAGAATTAATAAGCACGCCGCATCTCATGAATTTTGAGCAGTGAAACCCACTGAATGTCCTTTAATAAATTTCCAAAAACAATTATTTCTTTTTTCGTATATAAACCCAAGCTAAAGCCACAGCTTTAATGCTAGGTCAATGTTTTCTTCGTGCAGTCAATATATATCCCGGTATTGCAAAAGTTAGCTACAGTAACGAATTGTTTTCGAAACTGCGCAGAATGCCAAGAATTTTGTAAATGTTAAGGCAATTTCAATTGACCAATTAACTCTGAGCAAGTGCAGCCTGCAGAGCCATCGAGGCGTTCCCACAAAAAAAATATAATTAAACAATACTATGTGTAACTTAAAAGTTGTTTAAACACCGCGTCAGTACTCAAACTTGACAAAACCGTGAAATTACACCGCAAATTTTTACTGCAATATAACCATAGCCGAGCTCCGACACAATTTCATACAACATCACCCTTAAAAACATGTCCAAGTTGTAAAACTCACTTTTTACAACTTGGACATGTTCTCTTTAAGTGTTCACGTTTTAGGAACTGCGATCAAGTGTGAATACAAAACTTTTAATACCTGATGTATCTTTTATTGAAACGACAAGCTGCTTAAGTAACAAGTTCGTCTTAATTTAAATAATCTAATAACTACACCTTAAAGTGCGTACATTTTTATATTACATTACATCTAGTGTTAATTAAAGGTTACATTTGCCGAGCCCTTCCAGTAGCCACTATCGGAGACCGGGCGCTTATTGACGACACGATGCGAAACAAGAAAAACGGTCAAATTTCGTGTTATCGCAGTAAATAAAGATAAAAAGAGACATTAAATCAAGTGTTTATTTACGTAAGGTGTTGATGAATGGTAGTGACGGCATTTCCAAGACGGTCGCATCAATCTCAGTCGGTCGAGGAGCTTAATGCGTTGACTTATATGACAGAAACGTCTTCACTACTCTTTCCAAGGCATTGACTACACACGCCATTGAAATCAAATTTGAGTAAGTGTAATTTTATTTTTATGGTACCCCTTCTCTCCCATGTTTTCCAATATATTTTTCTCGCCTTACAAACTTTTATATCGCGAAATCAAAGCTCATCAAAGTCGGAATAAAAGAAACGGAGCATTTTTCTTCTTTAAAAGCGCCGCGCGCGTGAAAAATTTCAAATATTTGCATTTCATTTTCTTTGTTTATTTATGGGTAAAGTTTAATGAGATCCACACAAACCCTCTTTGTTGCCAAAATTAATTTATGCTTGTCAGAGGAAAAAAATCGTGCAACTTAAATGGATAGGTATTTTATTTTTAACACCTCTTGGGAAATTTTGTTGTTAATAAATTAGTTCATGCTTTGCAGGTGTACGATTTATTCATGCAACTTTTTTTTTCTTTCTTAAAAAAAAAAATTTAAAAAAAGTAAAAAAAAATTTATTTTTTTAAATTTTTTTTTAAGGAAAAAGAAAAGAAATATAAAAATCGAGCATTTCTTGATTCTTTTTTAACAATGCATTATAATTTCGCGTTCTTATCACGTAAGAAAATCAAATTAAGATTCCTCCATAAAGACAACAGCTGACATTGACATGATTTTTCCTCCATTGAATTTCTGCGCTACAAAAGAATTTTATAAATCGCATTAGTCCGATTCACCGTACGCATTTTTTCGCCTGGAATTAATCCAATCAGCTAACACAAATCGGCGAAATCGCACTAAATTGCTGCGACCAAGAAAAGCTAAATTTCTGACACATTTCTTCCCAACTGTAATCCCGATTCTATTGATTCCTATCTGTCATCTAACAATTTCATATTCATTTTTACAAACTCCAAAACTTTCCTTTATGACTACTAAAATCAATTAAAAATCGCATTACACGCAACATCGATACCCGTATGTCAAATGTACAAAACGCAGCGTTCTCTGCCTTTATCAACCATTTTTTTTAACATCTTAATGTGACTTCTTTTTTTTACATTTTGGAGCTTTTTACTTGATTGTCTTTTTTATGTCACACACATGAATCATCGATGTCTTTTTTTTTTTTACTTACAATATTCATCCTCCCTTCCGATGCGAGATCTCAGCTCCGTACGAAAACGAGTTAGAAACACATGGAATTCGATTAAATCAGAAAAATATCAATATAATAATAATAATATTAAATATTCGATTTATGCGATCCCAAATGACGAAAGGGAAGAAATCCCAAACTGGAAAAACTATATTTATGATGATTACTACAGTATATATACAATATATTATGGAAATATAAAACGGAAATATAAATTTCTATTTTGACTTTCTGCGAACAGAAGATTAAAAGTGCATTGAAAAGTACGAGGAAGAATTGCGCACGGCGGTGTCTTCATACTTGGCAATACTTAAGCAAAAGCAACTCATAAATAACTGGCAGGGTATGAATTCAAACAAGATATAAATTGGAACGAAGCCAAACGCTCAAACCACTGTCCAAATTCAAATACCGGTATTACACAGTAAAATAGTCCATGACTGCACTCATAAATTGATCATTTAAGACACAATTACTATACTTTAAATGTTCACATGCGCGTAAAATTGCAATACATGTAAACAGAGAACTAGTGCGGAATCTTAGAAATCAATGTGCTTCCGAACCTACAGCGATCAAACTTCAACTATTAACAGCCCGGGCCCCAAAGGAATCGTGAGCAGAAAGTTGAACCCAGATTCCCCGTTTGCGGGTTGTTTCGTACACACCGTAAACGCTAAGACAAACGCTTGACAAAGCCTAGATTTCCCCTGCAATTTAGATATTGAATTTAAATGGTTTGGTCAATGTAGACATTTATTTTAGTGTTCTTGATCAATTTAGACATTTATTTTATTGTTCTTGATCAATGTAGACATTTATTTTAGTGTTCTTGATCAATTTAGACATTTATTTTAGTGTTCTTGATCAATTTAGACATTTATTTTAGCCATTTTGTTCAATTTAGATATTGAATTTAGTCGTTTTGGTCAATTTAGACCCGCATTGTAACGGATATCGCGGTCAATGAGCATACAGCTCTCAATGAGAGCATTTACGGTATTACAGTTTTCTACAGTATAAACTCGTCCTAATCTATCCTAAAGACACTTTTACCAATCAATACTTGAACAGGTATTTTGAACAAAAGAAGTTTCCCCTGTCAATACACTCTTGCGACCGACTTCCTTACTTTAAAGTAGCCAGTTAAAGATAGCACCAATTTTCCTAAGGTTATAAAGTCGTGCATAGCTGCATACTATCATTTTCTAACTTTTTTAAGTTTAGTTTGCTATACAGCAAAGCAAACAATGAAAAGGAGTCAAAGTATCAAACAAGGATTCACCAATATTCCTTCTCTAAAGGAATCTTGGCTGAAAAGAAACCGATCAAAAGGATTCCACCCAACCAGCAAGTCTGTCTGGCATCACACAATGATGCATCGCATGACACAAATTTCTGTGGATTTTTCCACCAACTTCCAACCCTAATTTACAGTTCTATTCACACAATTAATACTTTGCTTCATATCTTGACAAAAAATTGCCGATCTTCCTTTACTTTATTCTCGCATTGAAAAAAAAAGAAAGAACGAAAGAAAAAGTTGTGACAATCTAATTTCACTCCACGTAACACAGGTCTAGATAAAATTACAGTAATATATAATACACCAAGTCCCAAAAGACGTAAATATTTCAAAGTCGCGCACAAACTCCCTTAAACCCAGCGTAAAGTCTTGAAACACCAAAAAGAGCAAAATTACAATCATTTCTCCAAACTTCCCCACGTTAAAAAATGCCAATGTCACTGCAAAAAGCCATTAAAGTCGAATCCCCCCAATGGACATCTGCAATAGTCGTAAGAAAAACTCGCTAAAAGTTTAATCAATGCTCTAATTTGATTCCAAGCAGTCGGGATTTTTGCAGAATTGGATTCTTATGATGATTTACAATTCCTGATAAAGTGAAGAGCAGAAAAAAAATATCGTACCCTTCATTTATAGGCATGAGACAGCTTGCCAGTCACTGATTGAAATACAATGAAGACAGACAAGTCCCCAGAGAGACTGAATTTTTTTTTTCTTTCCCTGTTAGTAATGTTTTTTTTATTTGCAATCTTCAATTGGAGGAAGAGTGATTTTTCTTCGAGTTTGTTTTACATTTTTAAAATTGAATTTCTTTTTCCTCTTAAACTTTCACTAATGGAATTTTTTATTCGCGGAACTTGTAATTATTGCAAATCGACTTCATAAAGGATAATTACAATTAACTGTCCTCTTTGAATCATTTCAGGAATCAGAAAAAGTCGAACCCGACACTAAAGAATTTAATTACATCAACTACTTTTCACTATTGACATTTTTTTTTTTTTTACACAGTATTCTAGCAGTAATGAGACACGAAGTTTATTGATTTTCTTCTGGGTGACGGTACCCTGTGATATCGTGTTATTACCAATTAGTATTACCTATATTTTTATAATTAAATTTTTTTTTCATTTACAAAAGTTCAAAACGCTTTTTACACGTATAAAACAGGAGATTTACACCAAAAAATTGTGTTTTCGCCTTTAATTTCAATTTTTATTTTTATATTTTTTCCTTTCTATTTGTTTGCATTAGTTTGCAGCCAAATTTCCGCTTTATATTACTCGTTTCAAATGATTTGCAAACCAAAGTGAATAAATTTATTGGAAAATATCAATAACAAAGGGCCTGCGTTTATGAAATAAAATTCTCTTTTTGACACTCAACACAAACAGTTTGGGAAAGGGCCAGGTATTAAAATGTTGCAATCAATATACATCAAGACTGCTAATAAAAATGTTTAGGGCCAGCTCCAATTTTCTTGACTAAAATGGAGGCTTTACATGCAAATTGCAGCAAATTACATTCCAACAATAATGATTGCATAAATCGCAAACGACCCCGTGTTACAATTCTTAAATCTCCCTTCCGAAAGTCCAAAAGTCCACTGTATTATTTAAATCCCCCTCAATCACCGAACCAATCTCTCTCAAAAACGCCAAACAAACTGTCAAAACACACTTTATAACTTTTTACTTTTTCATTTGACACCAACTGGCACACAAGTACCACCCCAAGAAAAACTTATTGACAATAAATTCCAGTCAATGTTTCTTCCCTCTTCCAAAGCTTCCCCACAAAACAAAAAATAAAAATAAAATTACTCACGGGCCCATACACCAAAACATGTAAATTTTTAACGCAAATCAAATCTCGTGAACTTTGTCCCGTCGAACTTTATTCCATTTACTTTTTATTTAAAAAAAAAAATAATTCCTTACCTGCAATAAGGAAAATAGCAAATGTGTATACATTGATGGCAGCTTCCCACTTACTAACTAACATCATTTTGACTTCAAAAGGTATCCGTCATTCAATAAATCACACTTTTTTCCCCGTGTGTGTGTATGCAAGAACTAAACCGTTTTACTTCTTCCTCTCCACTATTGATCATGAGCAACTGGAGAGATTCCCAAACGCATGGCTATTTATATAACCAAGGAGCTTGTGTGGATCAATATGTGATGGCGCTGCTGTGCCGTGCAGCCAACCTCCTAACTGAATATCATTGAGAAAAAATCTACCTGAATTATTAGCTACAAGCTGACAACTCGAAAATAAACACGTGGAAAAAAAAATATCCATGCTACTTTGTAGCGAGCTAAAATGTGTTTACATGTACATGATTGTTCGATAAGTTTGACGCTTCGAACACTGCGGGTGTCGTATCGCTATCGCTAGTCGCACTTAATGTGTGACACATCAGTGCTGAGACCACGTTCGAGATAGCTGCGGCCTAATGCAAATTCTCATCACGTGACATTAAGTTAATGGAGGGCTATCGGAATAAGGATCCCAAATGATGATAATGTCATCAGAGATTTGAATTTACCGCCAATTCATATTAATGTGTGGAACAGCGAACAGTTCTTTTTAGTGAAAACAATTTTTAAAGAAAAGTTTGGGTTACTATTTATTTACTAAGCAGTTATTTACCTTGTGAAGTGATTCAATTCCATCTAGTTCTGTGTGGATCGTTGACTTTGTTGTTCAGAAGTTGGGTGTCATCAAATTGCGGTATCGTCCTCCTACATACCAATATTTATACTTTTGTCAAATTATTATTTTTTTACTACGAATTTAAACAGTTCATTTATTTTTGCTGAAATGGACTGTATTAAACGTGAAAATAATTTATTTCATTATTAATACCCAGGTACATTTTTAATGTAATTTTTTTTTTAAAAAAATGGTGCAAAGTTTGCATGATTTTTTTAAACGTGCAGATCTGCGCATTTTGTTACCGTATGTCAAGTGCACCGTTTTGAGGAACTTTGCACCATCTCAGCAAGAATGAGTATCGTAAAATAACTAAAATGATAAGAGATTAAAACTGAAAAAAACAAAACAAATACAAACCTTTTTTGTTCATGTTAAATTATATTCATATTCTGATTTATTGAATCCCTTATGTTTGATCTATTTTAAACAATTCAAATATCCGGTTTGGAAATGAATAATTCAGTCGATCCACAAGTTAGGCCTCGGCTTACAAGCAGTGCCCTCTGTGGGTCCTACTAGAAAAGATACTTTTCCAATTATTGACAATAGATGGCACCAAACTATGTGAGAAAAACTATGGAAAGCAACTCACGTCAATATTAAGAGTACAATTGCTTATTTTGGATCTCAATGTCATCTTCTCGTATTTCTCATGGAATTTATCCTTCAAAATATATTCTGTCATGTCAACTTTGATTCTTGAATAAAATATTTTCACATTTAATATTGAAGTGAACTGCTTCCCATATTTCATGATTAATTTAGACAACAACAAAAAAAAAGCAAACAGGATATCACTGCTTCGCTTTGAAGAATTCAAGCTCACAATTCACCATGTATCCGTCACAACAACCAACGCATATTATAATGCAACAATACCAACAGCACGTATGTTTTGAATGAAATCGTCATCCACCCATCTCTGCTAATTGACAAAACTTATCTTCCAGCCTCAAGTTCGAACTTTCAGCCCAAGGTCACCGTGGCTTGTTCGCCTTGGTAAATAATAAGTGTCAATTGGCAAGAGAAAATGCTTGAGTTCAAAATGCCTATTGATATGATCAGTGGCGTAGCAAATAGTCAACGTGCCCGTGTGCAAGTGCACGTTGGGTTGATGGTCCTTTTAGCAGAGCCAGAGGTAGGATTTTCTGTACTCGGCGAGATGTACTCGTATAGTCTTTATTTTTATCCTCCATGAGCCCCATGTCAACCGCACGCGCTGCACACCCAATTGCTACGCAGAGCCAGCTGGAGGTTTTACTGGACCTCAGAAAAGGGTTATTAGTGGCGCCCCAAAATTTGGAAATTTCAAATTTTTTCAAATATTTTCGAATTTTTTCGAATTTTTCAAATATTTTTAAATTTTTCAGAATTTTTTAGTTTTGAAAATTGAAAGTGTGGGGCCCCTCTGACCGCCGGGTCTCGGTCTAGGGCCCGAAAAAACGACGCCTGAGTCAGCCCTGTTGCTACGCCCCTCGCTCGACATGCTCTCAGTATTAATTAAATGTTTTTTTTCTTCTTTTTTTCAAAATGTTATTGATATTTTCTGCATTACAATATTGTTACTTTTATGTGCATATTGGGCCGCAGCGCTGCAAAACGGAGTTATTTCAGCTTATTTCGGACTCTCGTGTGCATTGTTTCACGTAATCGTTGGTATTCTGGCAATTCTCGGTGGCCACGACAGTCGGCGCTATCGAAGATGCATCGTGGCATTGTTGGTAATGTCTGTCATCGGCGCCATTTTTGGACTCGCGACCATCATAACGATTATAATCGAGTGGATTAGTGCGAGTTTCCACGGCAACTACAGATGTTCCGACATACTTTATGCCGACATTTGCGGTATTTCCAATCCGGCCTTGATATACGCTCCGATTATGCTTTTCACTGTTATACTAAGCATTGTGGGAATTATTCTATCGAGCGTATCGTGTCACCGTACGTGCAGATGCTGCGACTGCTGCGATGCCGATTATTCCGACACGCAAAGTTTACCGTTACGAGTAATCGCAACATCGCCGCAACAGAATTCTTATTACAATTTCCCCAAAGATAATATTCAGCATGAATTGTTACCAGCTAAACTTGATGTAATCTAAGTATAATTTGATGTATTATTCCATTTCTTTGAATACTTCGACAACAAAATGTCTATTTTGTATCATAAAAATAAATATTAAAATATCATTAGGTGAGTTTAAACCGTAATTAGTGAGTTGATTGATCGTGACTGAGGTCATTCATTTCTGTTATTGAGTTTTTAGTGAAAACGATTAATTTTGGGGCTTTGGAGATGGAATTTTTTCATTGGTTTCATTGGTTTATACCAATGAGCCCTACTGCGAAAAGGAACCCCTTGATAAAATGTTGAGTTAAAACAACTTTGAAAGAATGCCAGACCTTACTCGATGCGAACTATAGTAATGCTGCTTTGTATCACCTGTTTATATCGTTTCCTATTGTTTGTAATCTTAAGTACAAAATTGTTAGATAAGACAACCTAAATTTAATCAACTTTTGAATACGCCTGTTATTTTTCCTCACATTAACAGCAGATGTGTACATAGAAATTGCAACACATCGCAAATGCGATTGATAAAAGGATAAGTATATTCATAGTTAAATTACCATCTGCAAATTTGTATAATGGGCATTTCAAATAGGATGAGTGCAGCTGACAGATTCGGAAATATGTTATTGGTCTTCATATCGCTCGTTGCGTTTCTACCTGTTTACGCCTTTTTAGGCATTGCGTTATTAATTTCGCGAATATTTCGATGTGTCTTAGGAATCGCATTAAGCTTGAAAAACGGTAAGAAAACAGAGTTCTTGAATGGTGGCGATTGCCTATACCTCGCGATGCAGGGAAAAGTCAAAACACAGGGAACGGGGTGGATAACATTTCAAGGCGAATTCGATCTCGACTGGATTCGAAAAGAATTTTCGAAAACGCTACACTCCGATCGCCACTCATACTCAAACTTTTTCAAAGTCCCCGAAGAATGTTGCGGATTTTTTTATTGGCAAGAAGAGGACAATTTCCAAATAGACGATCACATCTCGCTCTACGATTGCAAACCGCCTTCAAACTACCGCCAATTTTCTCAAGTGAACGCCGAAATAATCAACTCTAATAAGCTCGAACAACCCGGTAAATCGCCGTGGAAAATGTTCGTTTTACCATTAGCCGACGATTTCCCGGGTTTGCCGTCCCGAGGACCCCATTACGTTTGCCTAATACTTGTGCACCACGCACTGTCCGACGGCCATGGAGTTTTGAAAACTTTCATGGAAACGTTTCAGGAACCAAATGCCACTCAAACTGCTGCAGTTCCGTCAAAATCGTCAATTATTTCGAATGTCGTGTCGAAATGCATCGAATATCTGATTGTGTTTGTCAATTTACCCGTGATCATATTCCAACAACTCCTGGTCCGCGAGGAAAGCATCCTTCACCGTGTGCCCCCAATAGGTGATCGACTCGTGTCCATTTCTCCGCCAATTCCATTGGAGCGCGTGAAAAGAATAAAAAACGCAACTGGGACGACGGTGAATGAGGTCATGACATCTTGCGTTGTTGCTGCAATAGAAAAACATTTCCAGCGTGAAAACGAGGCTTTACCCAGCCAAATGCAGTGCATGATGCCCATTTCGATGCGCAAACCCGAGCACCCAATCCTCGGCAACGAGGTCGCAGTTTTACTTCTAAAATTTAATTTGAATTCTGTAACTCCTCTGGACCGTTTGGCCGCCGTTTCGAAACTGACCAAGAGTTTGAAGACATCCACCGAGCCTTTGTGTCTGTACCATCTGCTCAGATGCGTCGTCAATCAATTGCCATCAGTTTTTGTAGATTTTTGTAGTCGAAATTTTCATGTTACATTTCTCTTATCAAATGTAAGAGGTCTTGAACGTCTGCGCTGCAAAGAGAAAGCTGGTAACTTCGTTAGCATGGGAGGTTGTCCTCCGTACGGTAGTAATATGGGTAAATGTCATATTTTTCACTGTTTATCAATTGTTTATTAATTTTTTGTTTGTTCTCGTACGCTGTAGGATTCGGAATATTCATAACTAGTTCGAATGGACTAATTCAAACCAATATTTCAGCTGACAGAACTGTCTTCTCCAAATCCGAGACTATGGAACTGTTGTTGGAAGATTGCTTCAGTGAATTG
>JAQIXU010001017.1:0-21695 GCA_034701245.1 Strigamia transsilvanica | reverse complement strand
AAAAAGTGCATTTTAATGAACAAAAGTCAAACTATTAGACCAAAACTTGGCATATTTTGACAAACAATTGTCCATTTTAAGAATTAAATGCACCAACACTTTATTTAGACTGTTTAGACATGCCAACTCCTGTTTGAGCTTTGAGAGTGAACGATCACTGGACAGAATTGCTTGACACCACCTGTGCACAGGTCGACGCCTATAAAATTTGACAAAGAAAGCAGGAATCTTACATCTACACGGCATCCACTCTTACAAAATGTCATCAGGTGCTAAAGTATTGCCACATTAATTTAGCTTCTCCATCTCTTAATGCAATGTCCACTAAAGCAAGAAAACGTAGACGAAACATGACTTCGGTAATGTATCGCCTACGTCCACACGACGTATTCAGAAGAATCATAAATATAAGGCCAAGATTTTGTGTCACCATCCATTCTCTACACCTGGAGTAAAATGGACAATTTCTCTTACAGACCGAATTCTGGAACTACCAGCACTAACAAAATCGGCGAATTTGTCAGCATTCAACAAACAAGTAAGAAATTGGAAAATTCGTAGCAACAAACCACGCAAACAAAAATGCTACTTACACTGGCGGGAATTGGCTGTAGTCAATTGTGTCGTTTGTAGGAAAAGCTTTTGCGAAGAATGCTATAGACGGTGGGGCAATGCAGCCAGGAAGTGCAGTGAATGTGCCTCGAAGATCGAATCGCCGTGGAGTATCGTTCACTGTGATTATTCTTTAAGCGCACTGCGAAAGGCAGATACTGGGCACATCGAATATCTTACCCAATTTCGCCAGCACAGAGAGAAGTTTCGAGGATTCCGGGACGTCTACACAGACGGGTCCAAGTTTTTGGTGAGCGGGTAGGAGCCACCCAGCATAACACTCAAATAGAATAAATAAATCTTTTATCAAAGAATGCCTACCCTTATTATCCAACGTGCAGGCAACGAAGATGCAGATTGAGCAGCAAAATCTCCAAATTAACTTGTTTAATTATAATTTGTAATTTTTGCATTTTGTAATTTGTAACTTTTGTATTTGTTAACTTTTGTAATCCAATGGCAGAAAAGTTGCTGATTTTCCTACCAAATGTTAGCAATAAAATGGGAGGATTAAGGATTTTTCTGCCATTAGCTTCACCACATTTTTCTCCTGTGATGGTTGGGACCTTGACGTGGTACAGGAGCTTATTAATACTAACACCAACCATTTTGTTCATGTCATTTTCTTTGTGAAAATTCAATTCACATGCACTTGAGCCATATTTGCATTTAGCCAATGCAAAATTATTTGCAATGTGTCAAAATTGAATCAAACTCTAAGCCATATACACTGGGACAAGTAATAGGTGTTAAAAAGGTGTAAAAAAAATCAAATACACCTTTTATAAATTTTTAACAACTAAAAATGTAAAAAGGTTTAACCGGGAGTAGTGGACCAATCTTCAGACAAACAACAAAACATTTTTTCAACATAGTCACACTAAAAACTAGATTGCAAGTGGTAAATGCTGCATCCATTGGGATGCAGTCTTACTATACCTACGTATTATACATGTCTACTCAAGCATTAGTATATTCATTAGAATTAAAATTCAGCAAAGATGGATGGACAGAAAAATAGGAAATAAACACAAAAAAATTGCCCTATTGGAAACAAATTAACTAATCTAGAGACGATACCCTCAATTACACACGAAAATCATCGAAAAGTGCCGTAAACATTGAAGCCAACCATTCGATAAATGCAAAATTAATAGCAATGTGTCGCAATTGAAGCAAATTCTAAGCCATTTATACAAATATACATAATCCCACACGAGTTCGGAGTAAAAATTAATTGTGTTTACATGCAAAAATGTAAATGCCATATTTATATACGAAATATGGTCTTACAATAAATACATAAATACCATGATATAAATGCCATATTTATTCACGAAATATGGTCTTACAATAAATACATAAATACCATGATGTAAATGCCATATTTATTCATGAAATATGGTCTTACAATAAATACATAAATACCATGATGTAAATGCCATATTTATTCATGAAATATGGTCTTACAATAAATACATAAATACCATGATGTAAATGCCATATTTATTCAAGAAATATGGTCTTACAATACATAAATATCATCGTTCGAAGAAAAAATTACACTTGTGCTACAGGTAGACAAAAATGGCTTACTAACCACACAACACAAAAACGAATAAATACGAAAAAAAAGTGAAGACCTAATGTCACCTACCATTCCCAGATAACAAAGCAATCAAACATCGATTGGATTTAACCGGCAAGAACTATGGATGGCAACGAATTACAAAGGATTGGAAGCGAGAAGACGAGCAAACAACCAGCAACACGAAAGCTTCGTCCACGCCATAAACCGGATATGACGTACACAATGGCTTTGCTTCCAGTTCACACATCGCCCGCCAGATGCCCCTATGTAGCGTTAAATATATAAACTAAATAAATTATAAACACCTACGATCAAAACGCCATCAATATAATAAATAAATAAAAATTTAAAAACACAAAACAAACCAAAAATCACCCAAAATTTTAAACCTAAACACAAATAAACCCAATCTAAACCCCAACCAATCAAAACCTCACACTGCGTCGACAGTGCTGCAGTTTGATTAGCCTAACAAATTTAACAGTCAAATCAATGTAAAATGTAAAACATAATTCGCTGCAATAGACGTACAAAAAATAATAAAAACAGAAATATTAAGATTATAATTGAAGCCATATTCTTCTACGAGATCAAGTCCAGAGATCATGTGAAGCCACCAGATGGCATCAGTGTTAATTTTAGTGCAAAAGCAAGTCAAAACATTTAAAATCCGACCAACAGTTTTTCAAAACGAGTCGAAAAAGTGTAAAAACGGACGAAAAAAAGAGCTTCAATAGTTTTTCAATTAGTAAAGCAAGTTTTATTTTACCAAGGTTTTTATTTCAAGGGTTTTACATTTAAAAAATAATAATAAAATTTGAGAATCACGCTTTGGATTGATTAGAGCAGTGTTTCTCAAACTTTTGGAGCTGCGGAGCCCTCCAAAAGCATACGAATTTTCACGGAGCCCCTAATCATTGTGTGCGGAGCCCCTAATTTTATTTTTACATATTTTTTTTTATGTCTTTGAGGTATCTCGCGGAGCCCTTTGAGGTGTCTCGTTGAGCCCTAGGGCTCCGCGGAGCACAGTTTGAGAAACGCTGGATTAGAGTATTTGTCTAAATGGTCCCCAACATACAGTATATATATTTCAAGCATTTCTTGTGACCCAGAGTCATAACAAGATTAAATGGTGTTACAGTACCTTTAGATGCTGATCACATGTTCTGAAGGAAATAGATTGTGTAATATGATTAAAAGAAAAGCATGTAATATAGCTAATATTATTCCAAGATTGCAGTTAATATTGAGCCATTATTGGAAAATGTTTACATTTTATTATTGATCCAACATACACAGCCAATTAAAAAACTAATTGTGATATAAAGATTAAAAATATTCTTGCAATTGATGTAAAGATTTAAAATATACTTCAATTGTGATGTAAAGATTTAAAATATTTTTGCAATTGTGATATAAAGATTTAAAATATTTTTGCAATTGTGATATAAAGATTTAAAATATTTTTGCATGTCGATAGTTTGACATAGTCATATTTTATTGACTTTTTTGGAACAAAATCGACATCATCTTAATCTGACACCAATTATAAGTGTTTAAAATCCAAATGAAGCAAGACAGCAATGACATTCCCAAACCTAATCCTACAATGCTACCGACATCGCTTAGCAGGTGGGATGTTGGATATTTCTCTTGCTCTTCTATTGACTCAAATAAAGTATCAGATAACAGAAGAGATATTTCTGTGCGAAAGTCACCCAATAATTTAATTCCATGCAAAATAATTTTGTAAAAACTATTTTCGCAAGGCAGTCTACATTTGCATTTCTTTTGATTTGAGTCAAAATTCTTGAAGTACGTTAAATGAGCGATAGTAATTTCCTTCGTTGAGTTGCAAACCAGCAAATTCCGTCTCCCTACATAAGGTAATCTGAAATAAATAGTAATTTAGCGAAATTTACATACAACCATGTATAGTTTATCTGCTGAATGTGCTAAATAGTTCGATTCAATTCTGTACAAACTAACATACCTACAGTTAACACTTTGAAATAAACTGTTTTGGATACAAGCTTTTTTACACATGAAATAAGCAGTTTTGTTTTTTTCACATGGATTACGCTTTGTATTTCTTCGTGTACTCTATTTTATAGAAGCTGGATTAGTATGTATATGGTAAGCATTATACAAGTATAGAATTTGTTTAATTTAATACCTTGAATAGTTGAAGTGTTACATAGTTTGCCCATCCATAGTTTAAAGCCAAAGGTGCCACAATATTAACGTCTTCTTCCAGATTATTTACAAAAAACTGAATAGTTTTATAATTAAAAATTAGGTGTATACGTAGTTATCCGCAAGTGGGTTAAAAAATTGGATTACGACTGAGTGGTATTTATTTAAGTGTGAGCATCCAGCATCGTGTAGTTTTCCCCTATAACCACGCAGTGTCCGACTTCCACTGACAACTATTTTTTTTATTAAACAAATTGATTCTGTATTGTCCAAATGTCCACCTGGGATTAGAACCCAGAAATTGGATTTAGGAGAAAGGCGCATCCAACAGTACTTGCTTTTAATTCATTACATGTTTCTGTAATTATGTCTAATCCAGCGTTTCCCAAACTTTTTTCACCGCGGCCCGGTACGAGGTTTCAAAATTTTCGCGACCCACCTTATGAAAAAAACATTTATTTGCAAAACAAATTTTATTTTTTAATAAAAATAAAAATGAAAAAAAATAATGTGTAAAAAAAAAAATATTTTTTTTTAATTTTACAATTTCACCGCCCGACCCGGCAAAGTTTTTCTACGACCCGGTGCCGGGTCGCGACCCACACTTTGGGAAACGCTGGTCTAATCCATGCTTTGATAGTGAAAATAAGTATTTGATGCCAGGGCCGAATCAAGGGGTTGGGAGGGCCCAGGACACTTGAGATAAAAAGGGGCCCTTTGGGAGTATAAATTTTTGTTTTTATTAAAAAATTTGGGCCCCTTGCAAAAATGTTATTGCTTCCCATCTCCAGGACTGGAATTAAGCCTTGGCGGATTGGGCCTCCGATTTTAGGGGCCCAAAAATTCCACAAAAAAATGAAATACTATTTCCAAAAAAAAGTTTTAAGAAATAATTTTTTTTTTCAAAATTAAGATTTGGGCCCCATAAAAGGCTGTGGGAATGGTTTCCAGTCTGTAAAAATGCCTTTGGGGCCCAAAATTACAACAAAAAAATCCAAAAATTAATTTTTAAAATCTTTTTTTTCAGACGGGGAGCCCCTTATAATCAGGGGGCCCGGGGCAAGTACCCCCAGTGCCTCCAGTGCCCCCCCCCCTTAATCCGGCCCTGTTTGATGCAATGGAAGGTCTTACCACATGTTACCTTTAGATGCTGGTCACATTGTTCTGAAGGAAATAGATTGTGGAATGCAATTAAAAGATTAGCGTATAAGTCGATTGATTTTTCTGCAAAACATTGGGAAAAATAAGGTCAGAATCAATTTTCAGATACAACAGGTAAAAATAATGTTTTAACATTCTAAGCTTGTTTGGGAATATCTATTGGTGAAGTACACTACAGACCCCGACAGCTACATGGGGCCCTTCTCCTGTGAGAACTGCGAGAACCTATAAACCCACTCCTGATGTTCATTTGGTACTTATTGCTTAACTTCTTCAGATTTTAGAAATAAAAAACCGGGACACGTATTAGCAATACAAAATTGTCCACAAAATTAGCCATAATGCACCAAACATTGTTAGCTTCTTCTAATTTATCATTCGGCCATATGTCAGCTTAGCCTATATATAATTGTATTCATTATACGGTATTACCCAACATAAATATATGTTGGCCTAATAAATTGTTATGTCTTGAGAAACTCTTGTTATCCACATGTTCATTCACTTATCTCTGATTGTTTACATTCCATATCTCAAAGTAGGGAGTTAGTGACCCCTTTTCTGGTTATTTATTCATATAATAAAATACCCGATTCGCTACCGTCGCATAATTATTAGATAAATGTTATTGACAACTTCACTTACCGTATTCCTTCTCTCTAATAATGCATTACTACTAATTATTAATTAACTTATTGTAATACAAAATGAAGCAACAGCTCAAAGAAATTAAACTTGCAAATTACCTGTGTTTATTCGTGAACAATTTCCAAAAGGTAGTGGAATAAGATTCATTGATACGTTTAGCGCTGTTTTATATCCATAGATTTTCTAAAAACATAATAATTTCCATTTTTATGTCTGTTTTTGAAATCTAACTTACAACTAGTATGCCTCAGTGTTAATATCAATTGTGTCATGAACATTGAGTGTTTTCCAAATTTCTTTTAATGTAAAATTGTTGCTGAACAATTGCCAGGGTGATATTTCATTACAGGTTTGGTTAGTGTGTTTTAGTAAGTGTAACCTGGCTCTGTCCATGTCATCATTTTGTTTTTCACCACAGATTGTGACTGACTGAAATTCAGTGTAGCGACGTTGAACTATTCTAACGATTGTTGTTACTGGTTCATCAATGTAATAGTTGAAACGAATTTGCAAGCAATATAGCGTGAATCCTGCGGTCACAAGTACCATCACAAGCTTAAGTTTTTCCAACAGACTACCTGTCATGGTTTGCTCTTTGCTCACAATGACTTTCTTCTTGCACATTTCATATTCACGGCGAATCTTAATGACGTGTGGTGTTTGGTGATTGTTCGTTGCAGTATAACATAAATACCAAACGACTTCAGGTAATGAAATTAACGATAGGCCAAGAAACAGGCCAAGATTGCCTCCTAAATCTGACAGTAGAGCAATAACATCGTAGGTGTATCGTTCTTCATATATGCTAATTTTCTCATTAGTTATTGCTAAAGATATAGATACAGTATTGTTATTATCTGCTATGCCTATTTCACTGGATGGTAAAAAATTTATTTGTTGACACGGACGTCGACATAGACAACCAGAAATCGGAGTTGTGGTCTGAAACAATTGAATGACAGCTTGGTATTGCACTTTTGTGTTCTTCGAACACTTGCAAAGTGGTAAATCTATTTCCATGAAGGGAAATCTTGCAAACATGATTTTAATAATTATTTTTTTGATTGCGCAATATCATCTCAAATATTCTTACCTGCATTTTAGAAGTTTTTTAAGTTTCTTCAGTAGACAACTCCGATAGCATTCTCTGTACTCGTCTTCACTGGAGCATTTATTTATAGGTGAATTAAGAAATATGAACTAAAAATATAGAATAAAATAAGGTAATGCGTAGTAATTTTCACTCCTGAATAAACTTTTACTTTTTTATAACTCAAATATATTGTTGTTGTTCCACCAAGAAATTGTACTGATGTAAAAAAAAATCTTCCAAAATCATAGAATGTAATGAAAAGCTAAATGAGCAACGAAGGAAATGAATAAAAATCATAATTTCAATTTATTAAAATTACCTTATATGCTGCTGCAGGACATATGTAATCAAACCTTTTTCCCATTCTCACTGTCACTACTTGTCCAAGAAATGAATCGGCAGAAGCTTTTGCTGTGTAAATGAACGATAAAGTGTATTGCAGTAGTGCTAAATGTTTGTTTATAGTTACGAAATTCAATTGCTGAGCATATTGCCAAATGATTGTTGCTTTCCCTCAGAACAGCTGTTTTGTTTGATTTCCCATATCCCTGCACAAAATAAAAAGTTTAAATTATTTAGGTCAATAAAAAAGACCTCATTCTAGGTTTTTACTTTTGTTTTTACGCTCACTGTCTCATTCGTCAAATTAGTCGCTATCCAAACTTCGTTTACATTGTAAGTTGGGTTTGCTAGCAGAGTTTTCAACATGTTAATGCATTCTCGAGTTTCTGGTCCAACTTTTACATAAGTTTTAATGCCAAGTCTGGTCATTTCTTGTGTATTGGTACTACAAATC
This sequence comes from Strigamia transsilvanica, assembly GCA_034701245.1. Taxonomy (NCBI): domain Eukaryota; kingdom Metazoa; phylum Arthropoda; class Chilopoda; order Geophilomorpha; family Linotaeniidae; genus Strigamia; species Strigamia transsilvanica. Next base: position 13,598 of record JAQIXU010001017.1, on the reverse strand, counting down.
ATCAGTTTTGGTAGAACGACATCTTCCGATTTACTCGTTACATCAACAACCGTTGGATAACTTAAGTAATGCATTATTCTATCGTAAGTCTGATAAATGAGCATTGATGTGCAAAATAAGAATAAAAGAAGCCAAAAGGCGTGACGCTTTCCCCAATGTTTTCTACTGCTTACGAAATCATCCAAACCAATCAATTTGCATCGAAGTTTATTTTCATCATCTTTCAACAATCGGTGGATTGCTAATCGTAGTTTTCGTAATCCTTGCCTGTTTCTTCTCACAAAATAATTACTCTGCATTGTATTTCTCATTTAAATCTGTGACACCTTGTAAACAACTCATACGTAATTACTCAATCCACAAAGTATAGATATTATGAATTTTTTACCTGATTTTGTTTTTGTGAAAAGGTATACCTGCAAGTTATTTGATGTTTTTCCGTGCTATGAGTTCAGAACCTGACTGTTGTTTCTTTGTTTACTGTTTCCCATAGTGTCTCTTTGTGTGGTGAGTATTGATTGATTCATACATTTTTCATTTAGTTGGTGAAAGAAAGCTTAATTGGATTTTTGCACTGTGTATAATTATTCACAGTAAATGTGTTGTCCAGAAGATTTGATCACAGCTTGTGCGCACTTTCACATGAATTCTGTATCTAGAACCGCCTATAAGTTAATTAGAGGAAGAGAAAAATGGATTATCAATTTGTGACGGTTAGAAAACCGTAGTAATCGAATCTGCCACCGGGTCGTGCAACTCCATCGAAGCGCGCGAAATTCGCATCAACATATAAAGTCCGGCGACTCTAATAAATGTTGGTGTACATTAAAGTAAAATAACAATTAAATAAAATATTCCAATGGATATTTCATAACGAAAAGCTTAGAGATTGCATCATATACAGGGTGTATACTTAATTACTTAATTACGAAAGCTCCGTCCACGCCATAAACCGAATATGACGTACAGAATGTTTTGCTTCCAGTTCACACATCTCCCGCCAGATGCCGCCATATGGAGTTAAATATATAAACTAAATAAATTATAAACACCTACGATCAAAACGCGATCAATATAATAAATAAATAAAAATTTAAAAACACAAAAACAAACCAAAAATCATCCAAAATTTTAAACCTAAACACAAATAAACCCAATCAAACCGCGCGCCTCACACAGCGAGTGACACATTGTGCAGGAAACAATATACAGCGGCTTGATTTCATAATTATCATTTATTTATTTAATTTTTGTATTTTATTATTTTATTTTGTTGTTATTATTTTTTTTTTGTATAAATAAAATTAAAATTAAAATAAATGATTGGTCAGATTGTGTTTGGCTTACAATATGAATTTTATTGCTGTCGGATACATTTTTTGGGCTTAACTATGAATTTTTTGAGTGTAATAAAAGAATTTTGTAGTATTTATTTGTGCACTTAAACCTAAAATTAAATCCAGTGTAACAGGGGTTCCCAACCTGTGATACGCGTACCGGTTTGCGAATGTCGAGCTACCGGTACGTGTTAAGTGGATTTTGAATGTGATTGTTGATATTTTATGGAAGAATTTGATTTTTTTTGAGGAGATTTTGACTATTTTTTGGATTTTTGGTGTTCGATTTTGTGATTTTTGAAGGAAATTTTGATATTTCACTATAGTTTTTAATTTTTCGGGTAAATTTTTCATTTTTTGAAGGGAATTTTGCTTTTATTTGTTGATATTTTGATATTTCTGGGGAAAATGTTTAATTTTGCGATACGTTGCAACAACGTTTTTAATTCGACGGGTGCAGTGCAGTGAAGCCTCGCTGACTGCACGTGGAATTGCATTTTCGCCTTTTTCAAAAGCAAGTCAAAACATGTAAAAACCGGCAAAATCTTTTTAAAACGAGTGGAAAAAGTATAAAAACGGACGAAAAAAAGAGCTCCAATAGTTTTTCAATTAGTAAACCAAGTTTTATTTTCCCAAATTTTCTATTTCAAGGGTTTTACATTTAAAAAAATAATAATAAAATTTGAGAATCACGCTTTCTCTCGTATTAATCGATTTGTTTCGTCTCCCGCACAGCTTCCTTGAACCTCTCTTCCAGCAACGACATTTCGCTCATCAGATCTGAAATGGCGTTCGTGAACGCTTCTCCTGGCGAATAATCCGGTGTTGTCTGCACTCTAATTACAATTTTATTTTCTAACGGATGAGGTACCTTGTATCCTGCGAACAACACCTTCGGATCGTTGAGCAACTGATACCTGATCAAGTTGCCAATCGTATGGTCCTCCTTGTTTATAGTAAACACAGCGGCGTTTGGAATCTTCGTGTCTTTCTCGAAAAATATTTTCTTTTCTCCGTCAAATAAAAGAAACGACTCGAATGATGGTGGAGCATTCATTTTCCAATATCGAAATGTTACAACGACTATATTGCACGGCGGATTGATTATACAATGTGGTCTAAATGGTCCCAACATTTATAGGTCAGAAGTTGGCGTATACGTCATCGCTACGAAAACCGTCGGAATAACGTATTCTGGCAATTCGTCGACGTAGTACCAACGTTAAACCTAACGTAAGTCGAAGGGAATTGAATTCTTTACACGAATATATTTTATTCTTTTAGATTCGGATATAAAAAAGACTCGAAAATTAAACAAAACGAGTGGGAAAAAACTTGGAGAGGTGGAGGAGGAAAGACATCACCATGGCAACGCTTTATGTTCTCCATGAGGTGCTGAGCTCTGGTGGGCGAATGCGTAAACTTTTATTTGAAAAACAAAGTTAATAATCAGTTGTTTCAATTCATAATAAATCACAAGCCACAGTAATTAATAACAAAGACTTTACACTGGCTTTCGAATCGGTAGGCCTAAAAGACGCCAAAGATTTTGATCACGAATCGAACATCGTCGGGTTACGCGAGTCGCACGTGGACGGGCTACGAATCGAACGTCATCGGGTTGCGGTCATCGGAGAACAAATTCACAGCGATTGGAATCGAAGTTATGGGCTCACGGTAAAAATTAATTTATATCTACTCAAGCATCATTGCAGGAATTTTTGTTATTAAAAATCGAACTTAATGGCAACTGACGACCAAGATATTAAAACAAGAACGTTGCGACACCCGTCAAATGGATCAAGTAGAACTTTGGTGGCTCATTTATCTCTGCATTCCGTCACGATGAAATTGTCCAGGTACGAAAAGGAGTTAGGATATTTCCTGATTCGCCGAACAGGCCATTCCACTTATGCACTTTAACCCACACATTCGGGTCAACGTGACACCTGGCTTCCACCACCGCTCACAGCGACTAGCCACATTTGATAGAATATCGAGTACCCTACGAGCGGTCAATCACCCTTCAAGTGGACAAGCACTTTTAATCCTTTGGAATTACATGCTAAGAAAAGGTTTTATCACCTTTTCTTTTAAAATTCGTACAAATAGGCACGGCACAACTCCAACGGCCCATTTTACCGTATCAGGAAGTAAATAGTATCTCCTAGATATAGTTCGGATTTTAACCAACAGAGGGCGCACAAGTATCGCGCAAAGGGTGAATTAAATTTTTCTTTTTTATGTTTTTGATTGATTTACACTACATCTTAACATCATCCAGCGCAGCATGCGTGGGCCCCCTTACTGGTTGTGCATTAGATTTATAAATTATGAATATCTTGTACATTTTTGTAAATTTGGTGTCAAATAATAATAAAACAAGTTGGATACGTTATTTTAAATCAATTTTACACTTGTTAAGCTGTTGTAAAATCAGTCATAACAGGACAGCAAAAATTGATTAAATTTCTCGCTAAAACTGACAAATTTAGAAATTTAAAACTTTATAACTGTTGCGCGTGTTTAACGTAAAACGTGGTTTTAATCTTGTAAAGTGAATAATTAAAACAAAAATTTACAATATTTGGAAATGTCACTTTACAAACCTTAAATTTAAAATTTTCAATAACTTTACATCACTTAAAAAACTTTTAAAACCTTATTTTTTTTCCTCCCAGTGTTCTGTCTGTCTGTCTCTGCTTTGTGTCATGTTTAGATGGGTCGAATATTGAACATTTCTTGCCCCTCGCCAACGGACTTAAGACCCACATTCCACGCTTGAGTCCTGGGAAAAAGTTCCTCGGTTGTCAGTTCAGCCAGTTTATATTTTCTTCCCCACCGCCACCTAAAAGGTTGGGGCAAAAACTCATCTGACGACCCCCTCCTCTCAGAAAACCAAACCACCTTGCATTACAACCACACTGTGTAGTTTCTCAGTCTTCTGGCTTGGCTTAGGAGCTGTCTAGGGCGTGGGAATAATTTGAGATCTCTTGCTCAATGTCAAGGAAATGTCCCTCTTAGTGAAAATTCAATGTGACACGAGTTCTAATGTTTTACATTTAAATTTATTGTTGTTGTTATTGTTTTTAATTTCATAAATTCTAAAAAAAAATTAAATGTGAATTATATTAAGATTTCCATTTAATGTAACAATGATCACGTAATGTTTTTGCTTATTCCTCGCACGTTGCACTCGTTGTCGGCCGCTCTCGAGAACTACAGCCTCCGATGCCGGTTGCTTAGGAATTGCGTGACTACCATGGACAACAAGAAAAAAAAATATACAAAAAAAAAAAGAAAACTACTTTATCCTTTAAGACCTATTGACTTGTGTTGAGATGCCTACAAAACAGATGGGACTCGTTAAAACAAGAACAAAGGTGTTGAGGACAAGATGATCAAAAAGTTGGGGCGGGAATCCGATAAAGAAACTTGAGAGTTTATACAATACAAAAAATACAAAATGTTACAGTATTTGACATAATACGGTAGTATTTTGTATTTTGTAGTTTGTATTTTGTAGTTTGTATTTTGTAGTTTGTATTTTGTATTTTGTATTTCGTATTTCGTATTTCGTATTTTGTATTTCGTATTTCGTATTTCGTATTTCGTAGTTTGTAGTTTGTATTTTGTAGTTTGTATTTTGTAGTTTGTATTTTGTATTTTGTAGTTTGTATTTTGTAGTTTGTATTTTGTATTTTGTAGTTTGTATTTTGTATTTTACTAATACAAATAAAATGTTTGTTGTTTTCCAATTAATTTGTTACGAAGACAAATGAGTTTAAAACCATGTACAGAAGCCACTAGTGTGCCGGTTCACGATTCCATTACTGGTTTGAGGTTAACAGCTGGGGATTTGCCAGCACATTACGATACCTTTGCTCAAACTTAAGTTTAAAGTCGGCAGTTTACACACTAAACCAAAGAGTTTTTATAGCGCACTAAAATCGGGACCGGCTTGTGCTGAATCGAAGAAAAAGGCTCTCAATCCGTCAATCTTTCCATGGTAATGTCAAGCGAGATATCAGATTTGTCGAAAAGTGCTGACATTTCAAGTTTACCTTTACAATTTTCCCGAAAGTGCGGCGAATCCAATGCAGTTATTAAAATTTATATTTAAAGGCAAAGAATGTCACGCTATGCCGAACAGGTGCCGTTGAGAGATAGGTGCGTGGATGGGTGTTTTAAGCGAGCTTCTGTTGGAGGATGAAAAGCGAAGGGCTTTAACTCGAAATTGCGCGTTTTGTATGCGGGGCGTTATTTGGTTAGGTGGGCACGATACGGCGAGATTCCTCTTTTTGAATGCAGGGGAAGAGAGTGGGGCATCTGTAAAAAAGGTAATAATTTCTGGTGGCACGCAGCGTAAAAATTACCATTCTTCACATGAACAGAGCTGATGGCGGCAAAGAAGTTGCGTTTTCATTAGTCGCCAACCCGCTGACTCGCGCCATGAATACCGAACAGTCAGCGTCCGCCCAGCCGACGCCCGAAGGGTTTCTTTTCTTCCCGCCCACGATCCAAGAGAAATATGATCGAGTGGAGAATTTTAAAAAACGAAAATTGAACGCTTGATAACAAAAAGGGATTTTTAAATACATTTTTCAAATTGGTCCGCAAAATTTGGATAAATAATTGAACTAAGTGAAATGTGTATTGGCGCGTTTTACACCTCGGACAAGGTGAATGCGCGGACCCGGGTGCAACGACAGTCACATTGGGTGAATTCCGTTTTATTTTATTCAGGGGGTGGTGGGGGGAGGTCGAGAACACGTGGTGGGCATGCGTAAATGGTATTTTAAGAGCTAAACGCTGTCATTCCTATGCAGGACAACGTCGGTTTCAGGATCCTCCCACCAAATCCGCTCGCGGTTGCGCGCGTGCTCTTGCATGCCAACGGCGTCCCGCTGAGTCTTCTGGCACCATTCCTCTTGTCAGAGCTGCAGGGAAATTGTTGACGGAGCAATGGAGTAGAGAACGTGTGGTCGGGAATAGTGAAAGACTCGTTACATCCCGAGACATTTGTCACTCTGAATACGAGGTTGGAAAAGTGGAAGATTGAGTTTACAACCAACTGTAATGATACAAAAAAAAAAGAATTACATTTCAAACTGTGTGTTTATTATTTAAATTTATTTCGGTGCTAAATTCCTACGTATTTATCTAGATGAGACATCCATGGTCATTTCGATGACGCCAATAATGTGTGCAACATTCGTCTTTGGCATTTGAGTGTGTGATTGAAATTGAGGGGACGAAGTAAGAGGTTTGTTTTGAAATGAGTCAGAAATGTCACCACCAGGGTCTCTTTATCATATTTATTGGCTTCCTTTAATGCGGTGCGGTGGTTGTACTGTACCGTGTTGTTTATGGCTTTTGGTTAGGTTACTGTGTGAGCTCTTCCGCTAACACATCCTTCCAGGATTAGCAGGTTAATCCGGAGATTTATGGTATTTGCGATCTGTCTAGCTCTGGTGACTGTGTAACAACCTCGAATGTTAATGAAAAGTATTTCAATTAAAATACACAAAGTTGGGTGGTGTCTAGGGGTTGTTGTGTAGTTTTAATCTGTTTGTTTACAAGAGGATTTATGAATAAAAAACAAAGGTTTTTCAATGAAAAGTCATAGTTGAACCTCGATATAACGAGTAATGCCCTGCCTCCACTGGCACAAATGTTCCAGAAGATTGTTGGTTCTATTGTTTAATTTTCTAGAAAACAAAGTTGCCAGTCAAAAGTTCTGGAAGATTGTTTTCCACTATTATCTTCTAGAAGATTGTTTTCCAGTTGAAAATTCAACAAAACACATTATTACAACAAAACAAGTGCAGTGCAGTGCAGTTACTCTAGGCACCGCCATTTTGTTCCATATTGTTAATGTTGTAGATCTTATAAGGAAAAGTGGAGCCACTTGAATTCCGATTAATTTTCCAGAACTTTAATCTTCTGGAACATTTGTGCTAGTGGAGGCATGGCATTAGTGATTAAAATGAAATTATTAGAAAATCTTGATGCTGATTGACGGCTTCTAGGCTCCCAAGACTTCGAAGAAACTTGTGATGAAATAAATAAATTTGATTTTCCTCAAATTGATATAGATGACTCGCGTTTCTTGTTGAACGGAGTCTTCTTTCTTCTCTCGGCTACTGATTATCGTTCTCATGATAATCTTCCAAAACGGCAGGCCAAATTGCATCTAATTATGCAAATGTTTTGCGAATGTTGCAAAGTTTCTGCTTAGTAAATTGTAAACATTTGGTTTGATCACTTCGATATTAAATGAATGAGAAGGGGGGCGGGAAAGGTGAAATATAATATCAGCATAAGATGGATTGGATACAGATAAGAGTCATTTTTGACTGCCATTTTCGGTTTTCACAACAAGCTTGGCAACAATAACTGTTGGCAACAAAAGTAAAACACCAGCTGACTTTTTGAACTTGAAGAGAGCATGCGCAGTTGCTATTTTTTTCTTGAGGCACTACTTCAATTCGATTTTAAAAAGTGCTTCTTTTTATTTTATTTATTTGTACCTTATATACTTGACAACTAAATTATGAACCAAACCAAAAATTAAATTTTCGAAGAGCTGTTCTGTGTGAGTATCGAATTAAGTTTTGGTTTTGTTCAATATTCCAAGGATTTGTAATATTTACACTATATTATTCCTTACTAGTTCCTTTCTAATTCAGTAATGTATTTATTTCATCATCTGTGTTTTGCTTTGCTTTTGACAAATAAATGAAACAAAAAAACACATTTATAGCAAAAGGAAAAAAAAGCTAAATCAATTTTACAACTAATTCTTTTCCATGTGGGAGGAATTAAAAATCCTTTTCTTGACAAAACTGACACATTTGAAAACGATTTTCATCCGTGACGTCGATATAAAACGTGGTATTTTTTATTTACTTCCTACACATATATTTTTAATTCGGAGAACCCCAAAACGTTTCAATTTCCAATGTTTATTCACATTTAAACAACCGTCACTAATTCTTTTGTCGTACAACACAAAGACTAAAATCCACGAAAAAGAGAAGAAACAAATGAATGTTCGATAACCGAAGCAAATAAAACGAGTCTATTACAAAGATACGTGGATGATGAGGATGTAGCGTTGCCTAGCAACGCCCGAGAATGCTAGGAACTTCGCCGCATTGCCCATTGAGTGAATCATCTCGTGACGTCATTCGGCAGCAAAGCTGGTGCTCATTCCCTCTCTCCACACTCTATTTTCAATAGGGTACTGTAGCCTCAGTGGAGGGTCACGCCAACCAATTGGAATTGTGGACGCTTTGTCCGCGCATCACATCGCACAAATCTGCAGCTGCAGCTGCGCGTGCGGGTCGATAGGACAGCCGTTGCCAGGCAACGCTCAATTCACGTCACTCCGAACACCGATGCTAAAGATGGCGTGACGAGGCTGTAGTTTGAAAACTCTGAATGATAGCGAATGGCCATATGCCGCGACGCGCAGGCGCAGAAGCGCGCCCGGGGTAAGGGGAGCAATTGGAAAGGTGTTATAAATCACACCCGTGGTGGCCCCGAAAGTGACATGAAAGAAGGGAATTGGATTCTCCTTCCAATTACGGGCTGATCCGCGGTTGATCTTGTGTTTTTCATTCACACACAACGTGATTTGTGAGGGAATAAAAGATTCATAAAGAGAGGTGCCGAGTTGGGGGTTGATTGGGTTGTTGGTTTGGTTCCATTCAGTTGTGTGGATCAATTGCTTGACGTCATTCGAATCGATATTAATGAAAAATGTTAATTTAAAGGTTCAAAACAGGATTTTTTTGCTGTTATTTGTGAGCGGAAATGAATTGTCGATTTTTGGTTTTCTTTGTACGTTTGTTGTTTGTTTTAGGTTTTGGCAGATAATCGAAAGAAAGAAGACATTTCGAACGTGGAAGGTGAACAGGAGGAACGACTAAATCAATTATACAAGTGTTTTTTTTTTTTTTTTTTTTTTTCCTTGACAACTGGAAAATTTGTTTTTTGAGACTTTTTTTTGTGTTTTTCTAAAGATTTAATGTAAATATTTGTGTTTTTTTAAAAAAAATTTACATTTACATGAGTTTGAGTGCAGTTGTCATGGATTCAGTGTGTTCGGATTTCCTTTTATCTCAATGGTTATCGGTTTCAAATCAATAGACGGCTCCAATATCTAATTTGTAATACATTTTCGTGTTTTCGAATTCAATTACATTTACTGACTCGCTACTATTTATTTATTCAATTAAAAAAACAGACCGAAGAAAACCGTCCAAACAATTTGGCCAAAAATAATGCAAAAGTGACAAAAACAACATTTATTTTTACCAGTCGGATTAAATTAGCTTTGAATCGGGATAAAACAGGTCTGTGAACTTGTAAAAATTGTCAACAAACAGATTAGCACGCCATATTTGTTCGTTAACGTGCGCAGTTGCCAAGCAACGACTTGTTGGTGATGAGAAACACCCCGTTTCCTGTTGCGATGGAAAAGACACGGGAGATGAGGGCAAAAAGAAGTGTGGCGAGGAGGGAGGCGGAAGCAGACGTGCGCTTGCTATCAATGAGGAATTGGAGCCGCGTTTTCCTCCTCTCCACCTCCCTCGACTCGTCCGTGTGCAACACTTAATGCGCGCGAGCACGCATGCGCGTTTGCATGTGGCGTGCTTCTTACTCCGTCACGCGTCGTCTCACCTGCCGAAATAAAAAAAAAACTGGCCAAGGTTAACGCGACTAGCAGATGCATTTCGGCTGTTTAGCAGTTTTAGACACCTGTTGATTTCATGTCCGGTGATGTCGGAGGTTTGTTTGTCAAGTGTGGATTTGATTCGGGAATGTTTGGGAAGGAAAGATTGAATTCCTTATTGGGAATGCGTGATGAGTTTTTACAAGATGACCCTTGTTGTTCTCCTATTTCTCTCTTTTTCTCTCTCCCTAAATCCTTCATCGTGAAAATGACTTGGCCAGTGGCAATGGTGGGTCGCATTCCTCGAATTTCCAAGGGGCCTCTTGATTAGGGATGGGGGTGTGGCAGTGGCAGGGCCGGTTTGACCAGTCTTTATGTGTGCTTGTCTGCGAGGAAACACCCCAACGAGAAATTATTATTATTTTTTAATACAAATTTCGAAGTTTGGAGGATTTGTTTCGTTTTATTTGTAGCTACCATGCGGTGCATGGGGGCCCCTTAGTTTTGGGGGCCTTTCAATTTCCAAAAAATAAAATAAAATATTTTCGGAAATTATTTTTGGGGAATTTTTGTGTGGTAATTTTGGGGCCACAAAGGCGTATTTATGGTCTGGGGCCCTTCTCGCAGCATTTTTTGGGACCCTAAAGGCGTATTTACAGTCTGGGGCCCTTTGCGCAGCCTTTTTTGGAACCCAAATCTTAAAAAATATAAAGAAAAAATAAATTTAATTTATTTTATTTTATATTGTGTTGGAATTTATGGGCCCCTAAAAATCGAAGAGAGGGCCCAATGATTTTTTTGCATGGGGGCCCGAAATTTGAAGCTACGCCTCTGGTTCAGCTTTGTCCTTTTGTTTTTCCTTTTTGAGTTTTGAAATTGATTAGCTTGAGGGTGTAAAGACAGCTGGGGAATAAGTTGTAGCCGCTGAGTTTCGTCGAGGCGTCGAAGCAAAAGGCGGGGTGTGAAGGGATGATGTAGGTCACTTCCGTGACGCCGGTGAGGCACGGTGCTGCGGGCGTGGCGCTGGACAAAGCGTCGGTTTCGGTTAATTTCGCTTTCATTATTCAACAAAAAAAATTATATTTGTATTTTTTCACTTTAAAATGAAATAACATTTTTTTTTTGGACCAAAATTCTTGTTATGTGAAACAAAAAATTTGATTTTGTTTTGTTGTTTTATTTGCATTCAATTCCTGCATCCACATCCCGGTTTAAAATAAAGCAAATGATTTTTCTGCGGACCGTTTCTCTCGAAAATATGCATGGTCGCACACCTTTATTCCATTCCCGCCTTCAGCTCTGCTCCTATTGTGACGTAACACCAATGACGTCACGTTGCGCAGCAGCGCCAGGGTCACGCCGAACTGCGCAACATATTTGCTGCAATAATTTTTTTCCTTCTCCTTCCTTTCACATACTCTCAACTGTCTTCCCATTTTATCGACCCGATAACACGACATTCGATCAAAGATAAAAACCTAAATTACATCCACAACTCGACCTAACATTTAATCACCGAAACGAAACAAAAATCGAACGATTTGTGAAAACCCAAAAAAAAAACCACCAAAACGTTGTGTAATTTCCAAAAAACATTTTTATTAGTGACTCGTCTGTTCGGTTTCGACGCCCCTGGGCAAGGATCCGCAACAGCTTGCGTTCTGTAGCCGATGTCGTCATCGCGCACCGCACGGCGCATGCTCCAGCTTCGCCTCTCGCCTCTCCTGTGGGCTAGCCCGCGACTGTGTGTTTGCGTGCTCGCTAGTGTGCTGACATGATACCAGCCAAGTGAGGAGTTGCGTGTTTGTGCTCGTCGTCGTTATCACCGGCCTCACCCATGGTCAAGATGTCCGTGCTGCACCGAGGGCAGCGGCAGCACTGCTACCTGTGCGACCTGCCGCGCACTCCGTGGGCGATGCTGCACGATTTCTCCGAGCCCGTGTGCCGCGGCTGCGTCAACTACGAAGGCGCCGACCGCATCGAACTGGTCATCGAGACGGCACGCCAGATGAAACGCGCGCACGGCTTCCAAGATAACCGGCCCGTCATGAAGGCCGCAGCTGTTGCCGCGGCCACCGCCGCGGGCATCCACATCCGGAACCCGCACGAGGCCCAGAACGGGTCCGGCGGGCCGCAGCAAACGCACAACGGCCCGGACCACCTGACGGCGCCCGCGAGGGGCCCGCCGCCGCCCGGGATCAGCGTCGAGCGCTTCCCCTTGCAGCACGAGGGCAGGCCGCGGGTGGCCATGGTGGATTTTCCTCGCGGGATGGTCACCGGACTTCACCGGGGGGATGTCGGCGAAGTCGAAGGAGTTCACCGGGGGAGCCCGAACCTTCCTCCCGGCCGAGCCGCCGCCGTTGCCGCGGCGACGGTCTCACATCTTGTCCCTCATCATGTTCCTCCTCCGCCGCCGCCCCCGCACGGGCGGCCCAGTTCGCTGCCCCCGCCGAGTGTCGGCGCGATGGGCCAGAAACGAGAGCGGGAGGAAGACGATCAGTGTCACGAGAACGGAGTCGCCAAGAGGGTGCCCATGGACGGCGAACACGGCGTGGTCAGCGGAGGAAGACCCGCGCTAACTCGGGTGGAGAGTTTACCTGCAGTCATGTCGGGGCCGGTCATTCCGTTCGATATTCGATACAAGGCGAAGGAACACAGCATGGGAAGAATGTTGTCGTTGGATTCGGCCACCAGCTTAAAAACCGGTACGTTTGATTTCGTTCGTTTTGTTTTATTATTTTTTTAATGGAATTAAAAGGGTTAGAAATGACGTCATGGTAGTTTTTTGTCATAGTAAATATTTCGTCAATTTATCGATCAATTGTACCAGGTCGGGTCCAATGTGCGGGGAATGCGAGGGGATTGGAACGTGCACCGACCACGAGCGATCGATACGCGTGACGTCATTGTAGGTGTACGTAGTTGAACGTCATGGAGCTGGCTGGGCCCCGCCTGGTGCTCGACGGGGCAGCCCGGCATCGCTTGACATGTGATTTGTATTATGAGCTCATGCAAGCTATTCGACGCCGATAGAGAGGTCGGGCGTCCGCTCCCGGGGACTACGCGACCATGGAAAAAAAATTGTTTCTTGGAATTATATTCGGATGATCTCATATCCCGTGACGTCAATATTTCGGGCCGATAAGATAGTTTTTTTGCAAGGCATCGTGGGAATGCGCTGTTGGGTGAAGAAAAGAAAACAACTCTAGTGATGTGGTTTTAGGTGGGCTTCAAAGGGGAAGCAGCTGAGGGCTGAGGGGTTGGCAACGCTTTTATCATATCAAATGAAGGGAAATAAACAGAATAAAATTGTTTTGTCGATAAGGAAAATGATACGAACAGGGCAAAAGTCAACGCTGATACGACGGGATTAGCATTAAAAGTTGTATGAACTGATAAGAAGCGTAAATCGAAACGAGTAATACGATAGTGGGAATTTCGCAATGTGACCAGAGGCGTAGCTTCAAATTTTGGGCCCACATGCAAAAATATCATTGGGCTCCCTCTTCGATTTTTCGGGGCCCAAAAATTCCAACAAAATATAAAATAAAATAAATTAAATTTTTTTTTCTTTATAT
>JAQIXU010001016.1:0-21696 GCA_034701245.1 Strigamia transsilvanica | reverse complement strand
CATTGCAATAAAATGCACCGATCATTTCGGCGCCATTTTCGGCGACGAAATGATCGGCGACGAAATGATCGGCGCCGAAATGATTGAACCCCCAATGGGGGTGTTGGGATTGTTATTTTGAATGTTTTATCGGTTGTGGTGGACATTGATGCCCGGATGCAATGCGGGAAGCCGAATTTCGTAATGGCGCTCTAGCAGAGGCTAGGTAGTTTTGTGTTTTGTGCAAAAATGTTGCGTTTTGATTGAGTTTTATTTCCGTTTTGGACTCGGATTGAGTTGTTGGTCGATGGGGTGAGAGCTGAGTGGCCGCCATTTCTGTTCTCATTCTTGCAGTCGAAAAGGAAGCTTGCAAAGACATCTACTAATTCATTCTGCATAAAAACCATGCCTACACTTGTAAATTGCAAGCTTATTTGAGCAAGCATTTAAATTTAATGCACCTGTAATAAAATTCCAGAGATGTTAACTTGTATTACTTTAAAAAACCAATACAATTTGTCCTGACTGAATAAAACATTTCATTAGGTGCATTTAAACTTGTTTACATTTTTTAAACCAGTCTGAATGTCAACTTTTACATATTAAATTCCTTCTAATCAGTGCCGGATTGACCAGTAAGCGCAGTAGGCACCGGCCTATCAAAGTAACATTGATTTGATGTTGAAAGAAAATTACAATCAATCTTTCTTAATTCCGAGATTTCGACGGCGTAAGTTATGTACAATTTCAAATGGTGGTCAAACTGGTTGAATTTTTGCGAGGTGTTGAGCGGATTTTTTCATACAAATAACCTGCAATTTTGAGAAATTAACGTTAAGCATTGTGGCATTGCCAGAATTTACATTAAGATGCCACAAGGGCAAGCAGAACCAAAAAGCAACCCCAAAAACAGCAAAAGGCGCGAACTGATCGTGAGCCGCCAAACGAGACCACCATGGGTCATTGGCGGAAGTCTCGCGAGAGCGCGAGAACAACGAGATCCAGGCAGAAGGACACTCTGGAAGGAACCAACAGGTAGACAAGACGTTCCACGGAAGACAGGCCGCCATCTTGACCACGCGGTCAAGAAGTCTGAAAATCGCCAAAATCGATTCAAAAAACACCGATCTAAAGGCGAAACGATCAGAAGTAATGGGCCCAACAAATCGCCAACGCAATTAAGAAGGATCCACTACCGATCAATCGACAATCGCGCAGAGAAAGGCCCGACCGAGTCGAAACGCGTGAAATTTCATAAGTGAATTTAGTGAAAGGAAAGGAGCAAATCACACCAAATATCGCAGTAAGTCAGATCTTGATCTTTGCCACGGTTAATTTAGTTAGGAAGGGATTTATGAAACTTTAAACTTGGAAAAATCAATTTCCAAGAATTCTTTAATCAAAACTTTCTTTTTAAAATATAATTCATGTTTTCTAAAAGCAAAGTCCATTTAATTCCTAGAGCAGGGAAAACCTCGCCAAAGCATGTTTATTCTTAAATACTAGTTTAAACAGAATTTTATGAAACGTTAAACATTTAAAAAAAATAATTTCTAAATTTTTGCCCTTTCCACATTTTTTGTATTATTTTTTTTCTGTTTAATATTCCATAACATTCTGTAAAAATAGTTTTTAAGAATAAACACGTTTAACATTAATTTCTCAAAATTTTAGGTTGTTTTGATGACTTTTTTTGAAATTTTACCTTTCGAAACTTATGACTTGTGGTATTCCATCTAGTTATAATGGAAAAAAATCAAAGCGGGTTAAGTGAATATTTGGGGAAAAATATCAGCCCTGAAATACATTCGTAACTATATTTACTTATTTTTTCAATTGCATAATTTCAGATAGATTGGAAACAAGTTGCAGTTCACAAACGCATTGAGTGGGAACAACCATTTCGTCTTAACCCACTAATAATCTGACTAAGAATGGGGACAATTATTATGCACAAGTACAATTGCAATTTATGTGATTATAAGACTTCATTAGTCAGCAGCTTGAAGGGTCACATGTTGGTACACACAGGAGAAAAACCATTTAAATGTCATTTTTGTTCTTATTCGTGTAAGCAGATAGGCCATTTAAAAAGTCATACAATAATACACACTGGCGAAAAGCCATTCAGATGTCATTTGTGTTCTTATTTTTGTAGTCAAAAAGGAGACTTGAAAAAACATTTACTAATTCATACGGGAGAAAAACCATTTCAGTGCCATTTGTGTTCTTATTCTGGTAGTCAAAAAGGAAGCTTGCAAAAACATTTACTAATTCATACGGGAGAAAAACCATCTAAGTGCCATTTGTGTTCTTTTTCTTGTAATGATAATGGAAACTTGAAAAAACATTTATTAATTCATACGGGAGAAAAACTGTTTAAGTGCCATTTGTGTTCTTATTCTGGTAGTCAAAAAGGAAGCTTGCAAAAACATTTACTAATTCATACGGGAGAAAAACCATCTAAGTGCCATTTGTGTTCTTTTTCTTGTAATGATAATGGAACCTTGAAAAAACATTTATTAATTCATACGGGAGAAAAACCATTTAAGTGCCATTTGTGTTCATTTTCTTGTAGTCAAAAAGGAGACTTGAAAAAACATTTACTAATTCATATGGGAAAAAAACCATTTAAGTGCCATTTGTGTTCTTATGCTTGTAATCAAAATGGAAACTTGAAAAAACATTTATTAATTCATACGAGAGAAAAACCATTGAAATGCCTACACTTGTAAATTGCAAGCTTATTTGAGCAAGCATTTAAAATCAATACACCTGTAATAAAATACCAGAGAAGTTAACTTGTATTACTTTCAAAAAACTATTACAATTTGTTCTAACCAAGATTTCTACTGCCTAAGCATTTCCACCAGGTGTAATTCGCAACTGCATCTAATCCTCACAATATAATGGCACCCAAGATGTTGCTAGTTGAAATCGTGTGTATTGTGAGCTTATTGCTTTATTACAAGTTTTGTACAATTTCAAATGGAGGTCAAACAGATTGAATTTTTGTGAGTTGTTAAGCAGTAAATCCAACTAAAGTTAATTCAATGAGTATGCTCTGATTTAGGAAGTTCAAAAAAAGAATATAAAAATTACAAATTTTAAATTAGATTAGATTAGACTTTCCTGGATTTCCTGGGCAAATTGGGAAAATGCTTCTTTTTGAACTCAGTACAAAGTGAAAAAATTATTTTACATTATTGATCGGAATCGTATTTTCATTGAATTTAGGAGGCTCACAATCTCAAAACTGATGGTAAAATAATTGTTTTCGAAAAGTTCTGGTTATCGTTCACTTTTAGCGCCATCTACTGATCAATATTTGAAAGAAATCTATTGTCTAGGCTTTGGGAGTGCAAATACAAATACGACATCGCCACAACACGAATTTATTTCCAGAAAAAATTAAAAAATAATAATAATTTCCATTCTGATTTATAATGAGATTTTAATCGGGAGCATGAGAGCGTTCTAGTTATTTTGAAATATGCATTGGAGCGCAAATTGTGAGTGTAAAAGGGGCGACACGTTTTCTTGGGTGGTGATATGTAACAAAACCAACACCATTCTTATCATAAGAAATAAATTTTGCCCAATTTTTATTTATTTATTAAATTTCTTGTACTTTTGAATGGTTTTTAGCTGGTGAATAGTCTTTAAATGCCAGGCTCGATCACAGCGCATGCAGTATTTGGTTTTTATATTTTTCTGATTTGTTATTTAATTTTATTTATGCTTAAATATTTCTAATTTTAAAACCGTATTGCTTTTTAAATCAGTTGGCCGAATAACATAACAAATTATTAGGCCAATCAAATTGCAGCATTCACGTTTCTGCGGTTTCGTCATTTCTTTGTCTTTGTGTCGAGGTCAGGGTTTTAAATTACGTGAAAGATTTCATTAATTTCTTACCGAAAGAAATTAAAGAAATGAAATATATTAGCCCAATGAAAGAAATTAAAGAAATGAAATATATTAGCCCAAGGTAAGAAAATAAAAAAAATAAAAAAGTTAACCAGAGTCTCTGGCTGGACTCCAGACTCCAGATCAGCGATGGGCAGTATATTTTTGTTTTAGATTTATTCAACTTTTTTGTTTTTTGCATTAGATTTTGTACTTACAGTGATGATCGTCGACCGACCGCACCGCACGCACCTCACCGCAGCATTATATTTTTCTTAATTTCAATTCAAATTTTGTAAGGAATAAAATTAAATAAAACAATAAAATCTTAAAAATTAAAACCGCTTTGTGTGTTTTATTAAATAAAAGTTAAATAAAACCTCACTTAAAAAATGAAAAATTTTAATTAAAGAATTAAACTTTAACTCGAAAAATAAAATATTTTGCATGAAAAATAATACATTTCACTTGAAAAAAGACAAATTTCACCACTGCAACATTGCAATAATGTATTTATTATTAGTGGTAATTGACCTTGTGAATGATGTCGACGTCGACGGTCAAGAATTAATACATATTGATGCCTTCTTGACGTCCATTCAAGAACCATTTGGAAATTTAGACTGTTTCTATGACTCTAATGAAATTGCGGTAGCTGAAGTAGTCGTGGGAGATGATGAGGATGGCCTTGTTGTTGATTACTTAAGTCAGGGGTTTCCAACTAAAAAGTGTCCGAGGGCCACAAATTAATCCACCAGTCTAGTGGCGGGACGCATCATAATCGGCGGGGAAAAAAACTGTAAAGTTTGAATAACCGCGAAAGACGACATTTTTGGACCAAAAATCGACGTTTTTGGCACAAAAAACGACTTTTTATAGGCGAATAATCGTTATTGCGACCTAATATTGGTCTAAAATGTCGATTTTTGATCTAAAACGTCAATTTATATGCTAAGAACGTCGATTTCTGGTCCAAAATATCGCAAACACAAATACCATATAACGTTGTATCAACGTTTTCCAAACGTACCGTTTAGGTACGTCAACACTACGTTTTTTTCGCGATTATTCATTTTCCACAAAGCTTCGCGGGCCGCCTGTTGGAAACCCCTGACTTAAGTGATGATGATGGTAAGCAATAAAATAATTACTTTCAATTAATTTCAATTTATTTCAATTAATTTCTTTAATTTCTTTCACGTAAGAAATAAATAATTACTTTCACAAAATTTTAAACCCTGGTCGAGGTTGGTGACTGCTCGCACCGGTGCTTGGCTGATCCGATGCATTAAGCAAGATTTGGTTTCGGTTGTGATTGTGACAACTGGATATAAGGGAACGCAGTTATTAATCGTAAGTGAACGAGATTTCTAAGTGAACTTTTCTGTTATTTATTTCCAATTCGTTTAATAGGTAATGTATGCTGTGGCGCATCAAAATGGCGACGCGACAGTGAAGCGAACCAACGGACAAATTATTTGATTTGAACAATTTGAACAAGTTTTTCACGCTGGTTAGAAGACAATTTCGTTTTTTTCTTTTGTTTTTACAATTTTTTTAAATTCTTTTAATTTTTTTTAATTTTTTTGGTTTTTTGAAAATTGGGGTCAGGAAATCCAACTCTCTACCTCCTCGCGGTTGACCCTGGGCCACTGGTCAGTTATTCCAGTGGTGCTGAATGAGAGCTCTGGTCTGGTGTTTTGAATTTGATTTCTTGTTTTGTCGTTACATTTTTTTCTTTGAATTTTGTTAGCATGTCTCGGCATTGTAAGACTGCATTCCAATCTATGAGTGTAGCTTTTGACAAATACAAGTACATGATATTGCAGTGTAAGCTGTGTGGTTTGGATAGGTTTGCTAGGACCCAGGTTCCAACCAATGGTCAGCAGGTCGGAAATGCATATGGGACAGATATTGTGTTCTACCAAAGTGTTGATACAATTTGGATGGAATATATGGTCACGAGTGAATTTCTTGACCATCTGGCTGCGTTTCTGCTCGTCCAAGCAAATAGCACAGATCCGCACGCATATTCGAGATTTCCAATATAAAAATCAAGCAAAGCTACTTAGTCTTCATTCAACTTCATAACCCTTTTCCGTAATTTTTTTGTTACCGGTGTCAAATTTTTGTGCAAGTCCTTCACCAGTAATGAGAAAATAAAAACATTGTGGCATGTTTTGAAGAGAATTTCTGGTGCAAATAATTCATTTTTGTTGATAAAAAAATTGACGTCTCCGAGTTTTGGATATGAAAATCCATTTTTTACACGAAACTTCAGTAAACAATTAATCAAATCATCATCGCTTTCAAATTTTAATTCATCATTCGTCAATTTAAAAATTCAAAATTTCGCGACAATGAATGCAGCGTTGCTCTGGTGGGAACAAATGTTATTAAACATCAGCTTCAATTCCAACCAATGGTGATGCTTTTTCGTCGGCATAGCAACAATCGCGTGTTGTTCGTTCCATTTCGCGCGGTGTTTTCGTCTTGTTGTTTCCGCTCTGTATTCGTGTACGTTTAGTTCGATATTTTTAAGGTTTTCATCCTCTTTTCGATCGTATTTTTGAAGAATTTTACTGATGAACAACCAAGGAACTCGATTAGGATTGGATTATGAGTCGATGGTTTGTTTTAGTTGATATTTCTTGTCACGAAAATGTTGAGGAATTGCATCGGTTGTAATGGAGGTCGATTGCCGATTGCGAGATTGCTCGCTTTTCGTCTTCAATTTGGTTTGCATTCATCTGAAAATTCTTGAAGCAACCGATGGTTTTAGTTAAGAAATCCTGCATTCTGGCGTCTTCTAGAGTTCTTTCCTTTTGTGCTAGAATTTAGTGGTTTTTCTCCTTTACGGCGAGTTTATTTTATTATTTTATTTTATTCCATTTTGATGGGAGCTTCAAATCCAACTCTCTACCTCCTCGTGGTAGCTCCTGGACCTGGACTAAATGAGAGCTCTGGTCGTCCACCCAAAATGGATGAATGGTTTATTTAAAATTTACTTAGTCCATATTAGTTTGTCAAGTTATTTTGGCAAATACTTTGGTAGTGTAAGTCTGCATTGCAGTCTGAGATTAGTTTTAATCCAAAATGTGTGATTTTATATTTTTGTTTTACTATCTGTGTTTTTCGTCGTTATGTTTCCGCGGTTATTCAAGTTGACGCGCATTGCTTGGGCGCTTAATCAACATCCCAGTTATTTTCCCGGTTTTTCGACCTGCGGTTCTGTGGGTCCGTCTCCTCCGAATCCATGGATCTGCCTATCAGACTGACAGCATCTTCAGATTGATACATGGTTAAAAAAATCGAATATATTTTTAAATATTTTTTTCTTTGTTTTTGTTTATTTGATAATTTTTCAAGTTTTGCACAATTTCAAACGGCGCCGGACAAACTGGTTGCGTTATCAGGTTTATCAACTGGTTTTGTTTTTATCTGAATGTGGGGGTGTAAAATCCAACTCTCTACCTCCTCGTGGTCACCCCTGGGTCAAGCTAAAAGAACTCTGGTCATAATAAGAGTGCAGCATTTACCAATAGTTATGAATACTTTGGTATCTATTTATTCACCATTTGATTCTTTTCTAGAAATTATATTTGTTGAATTGGAGCAGTAAATCTAACTATTTAATGGTTGTCATATGGCTAGTGTGTTGGATACTAGTTTTGGTTTGTTTTCAGCTTCTTTTTTCCTCCATTATGTAGTTTTGCCACAAGCCCAAAAAGCCCCATCCACTGGTGATATATTTTTTCTTAATGCTGGCTTCCGCCACGACATTGGTAATCCTGATGATATTCGTGGTTTTGCTTCAGTTGGGCCATGCAAATCATATTCAAAGTCATTGCTGTGGTCACTCCAAACCTCCAGTTATCGTTTTAGGGTCTGCTGCACACTTTGTCTGACAGTGGCACACCATAGGCCAGATCTGCCACAGAAATAGCACCCAATTTGAGTGTGTTCGGACAGATGACGCATAAGCTGGGGAGCACCACGTGATCGCTAGACGCAACATACCATTAGAAGCACAAGTCAATAAGGCACTGGGTTTATTCAGTGCTCCTTAAAGGTGTTTCCCAGGCATGGGTCATGCTTTGCACACAGGGCTGGCTCAAAAGGGTGGCCCTCGGAATTGATAGTGATTTCTTTCGTTGGCATATTGCGCAGATTGATTTTGCTCGTTCTATTTTTAGTCACACATACTTGTAAATTTGCACAGCAGTTGGTGGCCAGATTTGACATTTTGTGAAGAATTTCTTAGCTAATTTCAAACTCTAAAAGTTTGTGACATAACAAAAGCACCATAACACGTCGACAATGCTTGACCTTTCGAGTTTGCATGGATCTTGAGTGGATCTTTTCGATCTTTTCGTTTGGGTGGATTTTTACTCTTTTGAAGATGGCCATAGCTTTCTGTTCCTGCAAGTCAGTTCCTTTGTTTTTTTGGCTTTGACACCGTGTTCTGCTAGTCTTTGGCATGGTTTTCTCCTCCCTTGTGGATTCTCTGGTCGACCTAGTCGACACTCTGGTCGAAATCCGTGCCCTGCTCATCGTCGCTTTGCTCATCGTCGCTTTGCTCGTCGACGCATATAACGACAATGCACAGCATGCCGACGTGCAGGACGACGCCTGATCTTGGATCTCCATAATAGATAGCCAAAATGGGTCACTATTCCCTACTCTGAGATATGATAAGTAAACATTGTACAAGATAAATGAAATGAACAAATTGACAACAGGTTTTATCAAGGCATATATAATTTATTTATTCAACCAAACTGTAGTGTTGCTAGATGCAACATTCTTTCCCCCGTCCTCTTGTCAAAATCTGCATTCAGGTTAGATCCATTGTAGCTAGAAAGTTTATGACGAATTACTTATCCTCTAGTTGATTTTCGACAAAAAAAAATCATTATATATTAAATCAATATATTAAGTTCCAACACTGAATTTCTATTATCAAAATCCAAGTTGTTGCTCGGACATAACAAATAACTAACTGAGAAACAACAACTTATCAAAGCACATATAATTTATTAGGCTGGCATAACCAAACCGCGGTCATGCTGAGAAATAGGAATAAAGCAAGATAAATACTAAAAATAGGCAAACAAGACCCTCATTGAACTGACTAACAATGTTATAAAGTAAATCTTTATAATTACCCAGGTAGTGGGTTCTCTTTGTTGTAGCGTCTGCGGATAGGTAGGGTATGGTGGCAGAGACGGCGTCCTTAGGAATTGGTTTTTCCTAACGCCGCATTTGTTGAAAACCGACAGCAAACTCGGCTGATACATCGAAATTGGCGTTTGCGGTTTTGCTTTGACAGTTCAATAAGTTTCAACGGTTGGGGATGGCCGGTAAAGGGGTGATTAAGTAGCTCTCCTCCTGCTCACATCAAATGTAATAACAAACAGTTTTAACTTCACTACATTAACTTGCATTGCGCGCTTGTTCATTTTGAATTCTGAACCAAGATGGCAGGATACAACATAAACAATAAATAATAAGTATTCTCCCTCCCAGCAACTGGTGATGGCAGCCGAGATTTCGCTGCAGATGCCTCCATACTCCGACTCAATTCATTGCTAAAACTGAATTAAAAGCAGGCATTAACGAAAACTACCTAACTAGAAAACGGTAATAATCTCGCTCACCCAGGTGACATAAATTAATACACATTTTGCAAAGTTGGGATTGATACGAATTAATCTTTTCGAAATCCGTAAGACATTAATTTGTTGTTAGTGAAGGAGCCTGGCATGGGTCTGACGTGGCTCATTCTTTTTTTTGTCGCTAGCGTGGACATCGAGTGGAACGTGGACAACTGAGCATCTTGCACAATTGAAATTGCACTTTTAAAAGTGCGCACTACTTGCCCTGCTCTAATCTCAGCTCCAAAACAAACCAGTTTCTTTAACATTAAACTAAGTAACACCAACAATATAACTAATAATACAAAATGCATCTGGCCAAACAAGTGACCCCAATCAGAGAGGTCACATGACCAAACAACACAAATCACATATTTGAATGCTAAATAACAAATCATATTTGAATGCTAAATAACAAAACACATTTGAATGCTAAATAACAAAACATATTTGAATGCTAAATAACAAAACATATTTGAATGCTAAATAACAAAACAACATATTAAAACACAATAACACACTTTCAAAATTGTTCAAGATTTCACATCCTCCATTGGTGCTGAGTTTTCTAGGACTTTTGTAGCTTTAAAAACCTTGTAAACCGGTTTACTTCCCTGCCTTTGCATCAGAAGTATCCCTTGCAAATTTGTGGAAATTTAAATTAAACTTAAATTTAGCAACTAGAAAAACTTCTTTTTCGCTCGCACCAATTTGAGCCCGTTATATATGTCCCTCATTAGTTCAAAATCTGCCTCATTGTCAATCTAAACAAACCAAAAAATGAATCAAAGCTGGCTTTAAAAAAAATCCATTTACTTGGAAGTGTGAACACTTGGGACTTGCGTCGGTCCACTGCCGAATCCACCTCTTGATGCACCTCCTGATCCACCTCCTGATCCGCCTCTGGATCCGCCTCCGGATCCACCTCCGATTCCCTCGAGGACGACTCCGAGTCTAAAACAATAAATAAATAAATAAATAAATAAACAAACAAAAAAATCCAACCCCGCATTAACCCACCACTGCTGCTATGGCTGGTCAAAAAAGGTTTTTCACTTGAGGACTCTAGTTCTAGTTTATTTTCTTCTTCTATAGAAAAAATTATTATTCATCGTGTAGTCGGTGTATATTTATATTCTAATATCGGCCCATTAAATAAATATGAAACTTCTTAACTGCGAAAATCATGGCCAGCACTTCTTTATCTATATGGGCATAGTTAACGCGTACGCCACTGGCAATTCATGCCCCGACGCTTCTACATGGGCCAGAACGGCTTTCACGCCATAAAACGACGCGTCCACAGCAATTGTCAGTGGTCCAACCAAATCATAAAAGGTTAATATTATGTCTCCGGTTAGAGACATTACTGATTTATGGGTAGTTGGGGCCGAGTTCCAGCTTTCTAACTCAGCCGCCAAAAGAAGTGTTATTTTGTTTATTATTAGAATAATGGTAAAGAGGTTGCCATGGCTTGTGCATGGCAACCTTTACAATAGGTTGCTATTCTTCTTATTGGTTTATGATTAGTTCACAATCTATAATTCCTAAGAAAACTTGGCAAACACTGGTCTGTAGTAAAGAGTGGCCACGACAATGGGAGGTGGCAAGCGGCCAAGAGGAGTGGCCTAACTGTCTTGTCTTGCCTTGGAGCTTCCATAGATTTGTGTCCGCACGTATGTCGCCCGAAGCTCTGCGCCAGGTTCTCAAAGCTTGAAGTCACTTGCAGACACGAAAGCAATTGGTTTATGCCGCAAGAGCGGCTGCACTATCCTCCGCAGGTGAGAGTAGATCTCACATTCACATTCACACTTAAGAATCGTCATTTGTCGCAATACGGTGCCAATGATGCACAAGATCCACATCCTTGGTTTGCGAAAACTTTAATTGGATTGGATCAAAACGACTTGGAGGTTACTCGCGCAAATCTTTTCATGTCACGACGCCACTTTTGTGTATGGGCTATTTTATCCATGTGTAGTTGACTCGAGTTGGGCCTGAGTCCCTAAATGGCACTCAGGCCCAACGAAGAGAGTAAATTCAGTTACAAAACTTTGGGTCGACTTGTTTGTTTACAGACTCCTGAGTGGTTGCTACGGTGTGTACATTAGTATTTACATTATAGATCTCAACTTTTGATATTTGACATTGTTATGCATGTTACATATAACATGCAAATATTAAAGGGGCGTGCCCCTTTAGTTTCATCGAAAGCACGCTTACGACGAGCGTCCCAACGCCACTCGACTTCCTCGCATAACAATTCATACAGTGGCGCTGCCTTGTCCGCTAGCCTCAGAACAAAGACAGCATAAAATGCCACAATACGTTCCATGCCACTGCAAATTTTAAACAAATAAAGAAAACAGCACAAATGAGAATCAAGAAGAGGCTGTAGAGAACTATTGCTGCCCAAGGGACGGCTTGCACGTTGTGGCCTGCATCGGGTCGAAAAATAATTTTCTAAATTAATGAAAACAAATCTTTTACTGTGTATATTATTACGTGTACACGCAATAATATCTTAGATTTAAGTATCCGAATATCTAACTCATAGAAGAGACAATAGTTAATCTTATGAATTAACAGATTCAGGTTTATTCTGGCTAGAGAGTCACTTTTCCTGCCCTTTTTACTTCCCGGGAAACGGGAAATTTAAATTCAATTTCCCCGGAATTCCCGGGAAATTCTGAGATCTCGAAAAAATCGTGATACAGTAAAAATTGTTTTGTTTTTTTAATTAAAATAAATTGCGTTTTTTCATGTTTTCAATAATCTTGACAATAAATTTTCTTTCAAAGTAGCTGCCATCTTTAAAAATAAATTTGTTTTTCTTGTATAGTATAAAACATTCTGTAGTTAATAAATTTCGCAACATTATTCAAAAATAGTAAATCACTAGTCTTTACTAGCCTCAAGAAATGAAGTCGCTATATATTTGCCCAGACAACAATTACATTTAGCCACCGCTAGTTCAAAACTTCTAAACGTCGAATCCAATTCGATAATCATTTTCATAGACGCGAACTATAATAGATAGGTATTCATTCGCTACTCGCGAATCAGAGCTAGTCAGTTCAAAGTTCTTTTTGACTTGAATCACAACTGTGGCGATTTCGCTCAGAGCGAAACTTCGGTCACTTTAATTTCTTTTGATTCTTTTTTATCCGCGGGTTCGTCCAACCTGTACTCCTGTTCACTTTTAAATTCAAATAACTGTCCGGCCGCTCCAAACTCTGGCTCACAGTCGTCCGAAATTCGAATTTTAGACCCTTTGGACTTTGCGATGTAGCAAACTGTCCCCCAAGAGTCCGCGCATAAGTTTTCAACATCTTCTTGATGAGAACTGCGCCACTTTTGTATACTTCTCTCTAACAAACATTCACCTTCTTTCGTCTGCTTCTCTGCAGCGCAGAGACAGAAGAAAACGAGACAAACCAGCTTAATTGACAGCTCCGCGCATTTACTACACATTCACTACACATACAGACTAAACTGAAATAACAACTTTACTGAATGCAACACCAAGTGTTCGCTCTTTCGCACATCCCATTTACCTGGTGCCAGTATGCCACTGTCGGCTGGTGCTCGATGTTATATCCGGCATAAAAAATAAGTGATCGAGTGTATTTGAGTTAAAAATTGGTTATGTATTGAAAATGTTTAAAATTATGTTACAAGTTTAGTCGTTTTTCTAAAGTTTAGTTACTGAAATCTGCATGTAAACTTTGTATTTTGGATTTATGGTAACACACATCCAAAAAGTTAGGGGGAAGTGATGTTGTTTACTGATGTTAATATTTGATGCGTAAATTGTTAAGTGTGATTATCTATTTATGTAATAATCTATGAGTTTGGAATTGTTGTTGTCACAGTATGATTGACACGTGAGGGACAGTTGTCACGTATTGTATTGTAGTCGCGACTCAGAATAAATTCAGCCATGTAGAATGCTGGACTCTTTAATTTGGCGTGCGAGCCATAAAGAAAACATAAAAATTATAAGCAGTCAACTTGGACATAGATGCCCCAAGACACAATATGCTTGTACAGTGGCGTCACTAGGGTTGGTAATTTGTGGTGTCACCTCCCCCCCACCCCCCCTAAAAAAACACAAAAAACTGTATCAAAGCGCAAAAAAATGCAAAAAAAATGCAAAAATTTCCAGAATTTTATAATTTTTCACAATTTATGAGATTTTGAACTATTTTTGGATTTACTTTTTTGGAATTACTAACCACGAAAAAACAATTCAAAAAAAAATTTTGTCTACAAGTAACTTGTAGACATTTTGAAAAAACAATTACAGTTTGTACTGACTGAATAAAACATTTTATTTATTTTTATTGTTTTCATTAAATAAAAACGAATTGATTTTTATCTGAAATTGTGTAAGTAATAAAAGTTAAGCTGTAAATCATGAGAACAATCATGATTTGCAGCTTCATTTTTATTACTTACACAATTTCAGACAAAAACTAATTTTCTTGTTGAAATTCTGATACTGATAATCGAATTGTTGGTGGTTGTTTGCACGCTATCCGATATTATCGGTGAGGATGGATTCGATTGGTTGGTTTGTCGTCACGTGGTTGAGGATGGCGGCATAGCGGTGAGGTCGTTTGCACGAGTTGACAGCTACTGGTAGTTGCTCTATTGCTGATAACTTGGATGGTAGATTTCGAAAAGGTATTGATTCAATGTTGTTTCATCGTTAAATCTGTTTTCTAGACGACGGTGCTGTCTAAAGAAAAATTTAACGACGATTTATATCACGTAAAAGTAAGGTGACCAACTTTTTCGCAATAAAAAGGAGGACAAAAAATTAAAAAAAAAAATTTATTTTGTGAAAATTGGGATTTTTTAACGGAATTTGTGGAGATATTTTGGAAAAATTCGAAAATTTGTCAAAATATTTTTGAAAATTCCAAAATTTATCGAAATATTGGAAAATAAACAAACGTGTTTATTAATGCACAACTTTTACAAAAAGACACTAGGTCAAGGATTGGTGAGCGCCGACGGGTGGCAAAATCGGAACTAAAATAGATAACAAATAACTCACAACTTGGATAGATTCGTAAAAATTCAAAAGACACAATAAAATATGAAACTACACAGGACGAAGCAATGAAATACAAGGAAATTAAAGCAAACAACAGTTTAAAATATTCCAATCAGAATAAAAAGTTATTACACAATGAGAAAGTTGCCAAAACTTGCTTAAGCCTAATTTTTGGAGGCCAATCACCATGCTCGAAAGTGATGTCATCGCCATCGTAAAAGAATTTCCAAAATTGTTCTAAAGTATGGCGGAACGTTGAATCCGACCCGTGGAGAAAGAGTAAATACAATCTGAATTTTATCGGCAACTCATCGAATTGCTTACTGTCAGAGCGGCGGCCATTACCCAGAAAAAACAACAGTCGGCCATTAAAATTCACTATGTAAACATTGGGCAAAGCTAAAACCTGAACATCTCACCAGTCGTCCCACAGCCAAAGGGACCGGTCCTAACGGCTTCCCGGCAGAGCAAGCAGCAATCAAGGACTACAAACACAAAAACATGACGATTGCCGATACTGGTCACTCTACAGCAGCCTAGGGTCAGCAGATCGCCTCCAAATTCACAGGAAAACTAGGTAAGATACTATAAAATGCAGTAACAATGACAAATTAACTTAATTAATTCCTTCTTTTGATAAATTACAGGAAAAATCAAGGATTTCAACCCCCTGGACACTTAGAAGATGGACAACAGGAGCAATTATCAGATGAGTACCTCATTGCAGTTCCCACCTGAAATATTTTATTAAAAACTTCCTTTGCTGTTTCAGAAAACAATATGCCCGGCTCCACCCAAACTACGAACCAACCCAGGACTATCATCACCATTAAATAGATCAAGTAACAGATAATTCCATTCTCTTTTTTAGCCGTCTGTTTTGGAGGTACGAACACGTCATCGCTACCTGACCCCGTGACCCTTGACCCCGTGACCCTTGACGAAAAAAGTTTGTCGAGTTCGTTTTCTTCTAATTCTATCTTTTTGCGAGCAGTTGCTCGCAACAGAGCAAATCTTTTCTGATCTCCTTCAAATGTCTCACTTTGAAGGTGGAAGTTTGTTCGGAATTGAGTCAACGGGGTAGAATAAATATCTGCAAAAGAAAAGTTAAATTGTATGTTTTTTAATTTTACTTGTATGTTTTTTATACATTGAGATATTTGCGGCGATGTGCTCGTGTTTGTATAATCATAGTCGAACGTATTGCAGTCCGATGTTTGCATCGCTAAAAGAGATCGCTTTCTCGGGCCGTTGGTCCTGGGATTGTGTTTAATTTTCAGAGTACTTATCTAGCAAACAAATAAATGTATTTTTTTTTTTTTGGTTTACGGATTTAAATTTTAATTATGTTTATACTTCTTTGTTTCGGTATCTAGTGAGTACTGTAATGAACTGCGTTTCCGTAAACGTGAATGATTTCGTGACGCATTTGGTGGGTGCTGGAATTTCCACCTTGGTGAGTGCACGTGCGGTTGGTATTTATGAAGGGAACCGAGAACCACCTATATAAGGAAGAATGAATTAGGAGAATTGAAAAATGATTTATTTTCATAATTAGTTTTGTTTTTACTTTTCCGATTCCGTCTGCTGTGTTCGATAGTCTGAGCGCTCCGAATGAAACGACTTCCTGCATCCAATGCGCACCGAAGTTGGGTGAATCTGGATGCGTGTAAATGGTGTCGGATTTTGGTCGAAGCGGGTTTGATTCAATTCCCACAACCCATTCGCCGTCCGTGTATTTCCATCGGTGCAAATTCACGCGAACGAATTCCAAACTGATGCTGTACATGCAGTTTTCTTCCAAACCAGACACGGATATCATGAACTCGGGAAAAAGCCTCCTGATTGAAAAGAAGCAAACAAATATTTCTTTTTCCCGTTTGCCCGTACACGTAATGTAAATAGAGCGTCACTTTTCCCGTCCTTTTTTTTTTCCCGGGAAACGGGAAATTTAAACTCAATTTCCCGGGAATTCCCGGGAAATTTCGGGAAATTTTCAAAACTGGCAAAAACAGTAATAAAACAGTAAAAATAGTAAAAAAAAACCTAAAAATTGAACATTTTTTATTCAGACAAATGAGGTGCGTTTTGAATTGATTCCAGAGCGGGGTGTCCATCAATCTCACTTGGACCGCAGTTGTCATCTTTTGTTGCGAGCTTTCCCACGTCTTCGCGCATTTCGCTAGAGAAGACATCGTTTTTCTTTGAAATCTATATCAGGGCACTCGTGTTGTTGTTGTTGTTGTTTCTCTTAATTGTTGGCTTCTGTTTTATACACCGGCCAGTTAAGGTGCTTGCTCCGTGCTCCAATCAGAGCATCTCCAGTGTTTCTCCTATTGGGTGGTAATTGATTCGCGACCGCGATTCGCAGCCAATAGTAAACAAGAACTGAAAGGTGTGGCAATATTTATCATTTCAAAAATATTTTTATTGAATTTAATTTGCATAAAATGAGTAATTGTTTTTAATCAAATGTAAAGATTGTGGAGGTTTTTGAATTTCTTTTGTTTTTGTGCAGTAAATGCACAAGTCGATTGGGTTGAGTCGTTAGGGCATTGACCTTTATGCATCTGGCTGGTCAGAACCAGTTAAAAGGGTCTTTATTTTAGACAAGAAATAGTTTTCCAAGATCAATGACAAGAACACCTGGTCAAACTTAAGATGTAAAGATAAGCTACCCAGGAGGTCCAATTGACATAACAATTGAGGTATACGTGTCGATTTCTTTATGTTTGGGTTTGTAATATAGTAAAGAAATGGGTTTTACATGTAAAACAACACGAATAAACCGAATTTATTCATGCTGTAAACGTCGGTGTACAAGTAGTTGCTACACTTGCAAACAATTAATGAATAAAGCCTTTTGTTTCGAGTAGTCATATTTTGGGAGCATGGTAATCCCAGTGGCGCCGTCAGTCTGGGTCAAGTCCTGTTTGGAATATTCTTTTTGTTGTGAGATCTTGAAATGTCCTGATTTGAAGTTTTGCGAATGGTTTTTGAAATAATAATTTGAATTGTTTTTATCAAGTGTGCAGTGTCCAGCTCTGGGAATCACGTGTTCTAAATGGTGGAAATCGTTTGGGTTTGGTGTTGGGTTTCGTCTTTAGAAAAAAAGTACTTTTGCACTGAAAAGTTATTTCAGAGGTTTAATTTGCTTGGACGGGGCCAGAATTGTGAGTATTTTGACGGATATCGCAGGGGCAGAAGAGGAACGAGTGCGTGGTGCATTGCGGTGGTGCATTGCAGTGAAGCTTCGAAGACATGGATGCCGATGCCGAACAAATGTGCAAATTAAATGTCCACCACCAAAATGTTGAAACACGCGTTATAACGTCTCTAGCCATGTTATTGCCAGTTGAAGTGCAAGTAAAAACATTGAGAAGGATTTTTTTGTGCACGAATTTGGCAATTTTTCACCGGTGTGGGGATCACGATTTGCGTGCGTGCAGCATCCAGCATCCTGTATGAGCAGATGCCACACCGGTTTTTACCAGGCGATGCAGCCAGCAGTTTAAAATGCAGTAGCAGTTGTTGGACCACTAGTTGTACAGCTGCAATTTTTGCAGAAAAAAAAAATTTAAAATTTTCAAAACAATTTACAAAACAATTTAAATTTTACAAAACAATTTAAAATTTACAAAATAATTTAAAATTTACAAAACAATTTAAAATTTACAAATATTTTTAAAATTTGCAAATGTGTGTGTGTAGTAAATAATGTTGTATTTTTTACTGTTTTAGTTCATATGAAAAAAAAAATTATTGTTTATTTGTGAGTTTTAAAGCGTAGTACGTCTGGGTTCTAGACTACAGTTAGTAGCTGGCATTACGTCATATCGTGCCAGTGTATCTTGAGTTTATCTTGAATGAGGAATAATTGGAAGCGTTCAATCACGTCCCTGCCCACTATCCTCTAAGAATTAATCTAAAATTTATCACTTATAAATTCTGATTTTAATTTTTCATTTTTATCACAATGAAAATTCAAAATTCCCTCAACTGAATTGCAGCGCCGCCGTGGTGGGAGCTGTTATTAACTATGTGACGACTGACGAGCATGATGTAATTGTTTCACGCGATGCTTTGCCGTCGTCACAACAACAATCGCGTGTTGTATGTTCCATTTCGGTTGTTTCTCTCCACTCGTACGTGTTCCGTTCGATATTTCTTTTTCCATGGATGAGCGAGGAAATTTTGATTTGTGAGTTGATGGTTTGATTTTAGTTAACATTTGAGAATTGCGTCGGTTGTAATTTGATTTGTGAGTTGATGGTTTGATTTTAGTTAACATTTGAGAATTGCATCGGTTGTAATGGCTACCGACCGCTCGCTCGCTTTTCGAATTCAATTCTATTTTCAATTTTATTTTCAATTTTATTTGTAATTTCATCTCATAATCCGACGTTTTAATGAAGAAATCCATCATTCTGGCATCCTCAGGAGTCTTTACGATACATTTTTCATTGGTTTGTGATGGAATTCCATGTTTTTCTATTTTTCATCTTACTTGTTAGTTGATTTGGAGCAGTAAATCCAAAGATTTCATTCTTGCTCCTGCAACTAAATGAAACGTCGAATGCAGGCTGGCCAACCTTTTTAGTAGCCGGGCCAATTTTTTTTGTCAATCGAGCTTGCCGCAATAAGCTGAGTGGCCGCCGTTTTGGTTTTGCGAGAAAAATGGCGGATTTTTGTCGGTTTTAGGCCTAGTTATGCAAATACTGTAAATGATTTTCTGTGTGGAAATTTGGTCCTCCAAAATTTTTTTAAAATTTACAATTGTGAGGTTTAAGACGTAGTGTGTCTGGATTCTAGACTACAGGATGTAGCTGGCATCAGACAACTTGATTTTTACAAATGAGATGGCCGATGAAATTGTTTTATTTGAGAATTTTTCAAGTTTTGTACAATTTCAAATGGCGCCGTCTTGAATGTGGGGGTGTAAAATCCAACTCTCTACCTTCTCGTGGTCACCCCTGGGTCAAGCTAATAGAGAGCTCTGGTCATAATAATGTTAGTATTATAAGAGAACAGCATTTACCAATAGTTATGACTACTTTGGTATTTATTTATTCATCATTTGAGTCTTTTCTAGAAGTGATCTTTGTTGATTTGGAGCAGTAAATCTAACTATTTAATGGTTGTCATATGGCTAGTGTTAGATAGTAGTTTTGGTTTGTTTTCCTAATCGAAATTATGTAGTTTTGCCACAAACCCAAAAAGCTCCATCCACTGGTGATATATTTTTTCCTGGGTGCTGGCTTCTGCCTTAATCCTGATGATATTCGTGGTTTTGCTTCAGTTGGGCCATCCAAATCATATTCAAAGTCATTGCTGTGGCCACTTCAAACCTCCAGTTATGGTTTTGGGGTCTGCTGCACACTTTGTCTGACAGTGGCACATCATAGGCCAGATCTGCCACAGGAATAGCATCACGTGATCGCTAGACGCAACTTACCATTAGAAATACAAGTCAATAAGGCACTGGCTTTATTCGGTTTTGTCTAGGGACCAGTGCTCCTTAAAGGTGCTTTCCAGGCATGGGTTATGCCTTGCACACAGGGCTGGCTCAAAAAGGTGGCCCTCGGAATTGATAGTGATTTCTTTCGTTGCGCAGATTGATTTTAATACGCTCCTTCTATTTTTAGTCACACATACTTGTAAATTTGTACTAATTGTCTGTTGGCTGTTGGTGGCCAGATTTGACATTTTGTGAAGAATTTCTTAGCTAATTTCAAACTCTAGAATTTTGTGACATAACAAAAGCAGCGTAACACGCCCCCATGCATTGTCGACGCTTTTCCCTGTCCAGTTGTAACTCTTGGATCACTAGGGTTATGCGGTCTCGATCGTCATAATGACTGGCCATATACTCGAATACTTCGTCTCTTGACTTGTTGATGTTTGGAATGGCTTTCATCACAATATCAACATCGGCCCACAGTCTTTGATAGTGATTTCTTTCTTTCATTGGTTTGGAAGAAGTGGGAGGGCGAGGCTGGTTTTACCAACGCGTACACCAAACTAACCCGCCACCACAGGTGACGTAGTTGCCCAATGGCGACCTCAGGAGGGAAAGGAAGAAGGTAGCTGTCACAACTAGGCAAAAAGGCCTGTAGAAGCTGAGGAACAGGAGACAAAAAAGCAACAGGTCTGCACTCATTGAAAACCACAGCTTCTACTGAACAAGAATGCATTTGTATTTTTTAAAAAAGTCACTGTAATTAATTAATGTTTATTGTTTTACAATCCAAATCCAAATTAAGTATCTAAATCACTTCCGCTCCACTCCATTCTTCTTCCATCTTTTCTTTTGCTTGCAACATACCATTACAAACACAAGTCAAAGGACACTGGCACTGGCTTTATTCAGTTTTGACTAGGCATGACTTGTTTTTTTGAGCTGTGTAGCTGTGTAGCTACTGTATCTCTAATGGGCATTCTTTGTAAATAGCTTATTCCATTATGGCCACAAAATGTTTGCCTCAACATTGATAATCCTGATGATATTCCTGGTTTTGCTTCAGTTGGGCCATGCAAATCATATTAAAAGTCATTGCTATGGCCACTCCAAACCTCCAGTTATCGTTTTGGGGTCTGCTGCACACTTTGTCTGACAGTGGCACACCTTAGGCCAGCAGATATGTCACAGAAATGAGCTGGGGAGTACCACGTGATCGCTAGACGCAACATACCATTAGAAATACAAGTCAATAAGGCACTGGCTTTATTCACAACTCCTCATAATTTCTCCTTAAGTTTAGGAAATTGCTTCCGGTCAACCGGATTTGCCTTGCCCCACGACAAGGCAACTTCTAAGTTCGCATCGGATTTAAGTTGTTGGGTGATGGCAATCTTCATGACCGCGAGGAAATGCTCGCAAGACAGTGGCTGCACCTCGGAAGCAATTGTCAAAGACTGAAGACTAAATAAAATAAAAACAATGAATCAAAAAGAAATCGCAAATGCCAATGCCATTACATGAATTCGTAGGCCATGTTGGTCAACTTCATTAAATAAATAAATAAAAACTTTAAATAAATAAATAAAAACTTTAAATAAATAAATAAAAACTTTAAATAAATAAAT
>JAQIXU010001015.1:0-21709 GCA_034701245.1 Strigamia transsilvanica | reverse complement strand
ACGTCGCAAATTTGGTCAGCGCAAATTTGGTCCGCGCAAATTTGAGTCGCAAATTTGAGAGGTCGCAAATCTGGCCATCGCAAATTTGAACCCCGCCCGCAACGACAAACTTCTGTCACTGCCAGTTTCCCAACAACCAATCCCTACTAACCACATTCATTGAGTCGTCCGGCAACAGTCTGGATCTGGCGTGCAAAACTGAGGTACTCCTGCACGGTGTAATCGACAGAATCCACGTTCGGCATGCACAGGACACATTCATCCGCCATAAACGGGGCACATTCTGGAGAAGCCGCTGCTAAAATCGCTAATAAACAAACAAACAAACAAACAAATCAAAAAAACAAAAAA
This sequence comes from Strigamia transsilvanica, assembly GCA_034701245.1. Classification (NCBI taxonomy): domain Eukaryota; kingdom Metazoa; phylum Arthropoda; class Chilopoda; order Geophilomorpha; family Linotaeniidae; genus Strigamia; species Strigamia transsilvanica. The sequence goes on along the minus strand of JAQIXU010001015.1, from coordinate 21,358 downwards.
AAAATTAATTTTTATAAAAATATTTTACCAGATGCAGTTCCAGGTCCAACTCCTTTGAGTGTGCACAAGGCTGGAACGGCTCGGGCCAAATTAGGGAGACGCTTGAAAGCTTTACGCGAAGCTTCGGTGACCGTCAACTGGGTGTTCATGCGAACAAGATCCGTCAAGCGAGGACGCCATTTGCCCCTCTGTTAAAAATATAAACATCTTTTGTACTTTTTTTTTCTCCTTTATTCAACTTCTTCATGTGTGGAGCTGTCATCATCTCAAAGTGTACCCAGTACTAACAATTTGAAAAAATGGGGGCACGAAAAGCAGCTGGCTGAGGCCAAGGACCAGCTCGCCCCTATTTTACATCAGACCCTCTTTATGATAACCTATGATTCCTTTCATTTGTGGAGCCGCAGCTGCAAATACCATAAGCCGTCTGTGGATTTATCCCAGCACACAACGGAGCAGGAAAGTTTTTCTGCGTTGGAAACTGAAACTTCGTTGAATGTGCCGACAAAATGATTAGGCTAATGCAGAGGTTTCCGATCTTTTTAAGATGGTGTAGCTGTTAGTAGAGTACAATATGGTGACGTACCAGTAAGTCAAACACCAAGAATCCAAACAAAAATGAAAAATCTCCGCAAATTCCAGTCAAAAATCACAAAATCCAACACCAAAAATCCATAAAGATTTAACATTTTCCCAAAAAATATCAAAATTTCCACAAATAAAACCAAAATTCCATTCAAAAAATGAAAAATTTCCCCCGAAAAATGTGAAATATCAAAATTCCCTTCAAAAATCACAAAATCAAACACCAAAAACCCAAAAAATAGTCAAAATCTCCTCAAAAAACTCAAATTCCTCCACCAAATATAAAAAATCCCATTCAAAATCCACTTATCGCATACCGGAAGCTCGTAGACCACAGGTTGGGGTACCCCTGCAATAGACAATCCACTGACTATGCATGCAGAATTGTGGCACGTGTTCTGGGCTAACTTTGGCAGTTATCCAGTTCAGACAACTGGAGTTTAATCACCTAGTTTAAACTAGCCGCGTTCGCACCAACATTCAGAACTAAATTCAAACATTAGGCTAGCCCAAACATTCTGGTGCCAACAAAGAATTAGGTTAGTTAATTTCAGTGCCACTTCCATCGCTAAAACGGCATCACTAACATCTACAATCGTGGTCAAAGAAATTGTCGCTTTTAAGCCATGCTCTCAACGGAAAGAAACGTCAATTTTTATGACCGCAATTGAACCTATCCTAAGTTAATCTGCAATTGGCCCGTTCGATATTTAGTCGAGCAAGATATTGGTTGACATTGACGTCCCTCACTGTTGTTCGATCTAATGTAGTGTGTCGTTGAAATTGAAAACGGCGAAAACAAAACGGTTTGAACATTGAATGCAACTATTGTTGTTTTCTTTCATTTCATATTAAGCTTAATACTGCAAAATATGAACTGGAAGAAGAAAATCATCCGCGCAGTTTGAATTCAGCATCAAAATACCGTGCCAAACCGATCAATTGGCTCCCACTTTGCCCACCTTCCTCGATGTTTATCTTCCGGAAGCTGTCGACTTCGCTCGATGGTTAGAGAACTATATCTACAACCATCTGTAATTGATTTACCATATACTAGAGTACCAACTCTTGACTTTTGTGAGCCTTTTTCCTCTTTCCTGTTACAACAGCACATCCAGAAAGCTAAAAACACTTGTAAAGATGCCACTGAAATGGTGAGGTCAACTTAACCCAATGGATTATGGGTCAATATACTCAAGAAGCAAGGAAACTAGCAAAGAAAACACTAGTCTAAAGCTCTTTTCCAGTCCTTCATTGAGTCTTAGGAATGGAGCCAATTTATTCAATTTATGGGCCCTTAAGGCCCCAGAAATTGTTTACTGTATATAAATTTTTACTTTTTCTATTAAAATCTAATAAATTACAAACTTAGAGCCCATTTTTCTTGTTTTTTTCTCTACAACAGTCCATTGATTGCATAATATTTGGACTGACAAGTTGCCCATTCATGGTTGATGATGGGGTGGATAAATTTCCACATCTGCATAAGGGCAAGGGAAAAACATGTGCTGGATGCACAAAATGTTGGAAATAATAATAAATTTTGGTTTTTTTTTCGTTAAAAAGTTTTCATTGGTTAATGAAGTTTAGTTTGCACTGTGTGGGTATGATGGGGGGTAAATTGATAAATGGTGTCTGCAGTAGGAGAGTGATTCAGTAGGGAGTAAATGCATTTATTGGCTAGTGATTGCAATTTGTGCTTTGTCGAATGGGATGCAAGAAAAACAGAGATGTGTTTGGACAGAAAGGAGTAAATTGATGAGATTTTCTTGGTTTTGTAGTAATTTCGTCTAACTCAGAAGTTCCCGATCTTTTTAAGACAGTGTGGCTGTTAGTGAAGTACAATATGGTGCCGTACCACAAAATCCAACACCAAAAATCCATAAAAAATAAACATTTTCCCCAAAAAAATCAAAAATTCCACAAATAAAACCAAAATTCGATTCAAAAAATGAAAAATTCCCCCCGAAATAATCAAAAACTTTAGCGAAATATCAAAACTCCCTTCAAAAACCACAAAATCAAACAACAAAAATCCCAAAAAACAGTCAAATGGCTTGTTGCGCAACGGATAACGCGTCTGACTATAAAAAATCGTCAAAATCTCCTCAAAAAAAATAATCCTTCCACAAAACACCAAAAAATCCCATTCAAAATCCACTTATCACACACCGGTACCAGTATATATCAAATATTAATCAAATTTTATCAAAATAATTAAAAAAACTACCAAAAATCCAAAAAAAAAGTCAAATGGCTTGCGGCGCAACGAATAACGCGTCTGACTACGAAAAATCCTCAAAACCACCCCAAAAAAATCAAATCCCACCACAAAACACCATTCAAAATCCACTAATCACGCACCGGTACCAATACACATCAAACATTAATCAAATTCCACCAAAATAATTAAAACCTCCCAAAAAATCACCAAATTTCATCAAAAACCATCCATCAAAACCCCACAAAAAAATCCCCTTTTCCTTTATCTCTTCCCCAACCAACCATCCTTCACTAAAAAAAACAAAACTGCACATCAGGGGACCCCGAACCCCACCAAAAAAAAAAAAAAAAAAAAAAAAGGAGGAGCGTATCCCATGGAAACACGAAACTCGCTGGCACGAGTCCTGCGCGCCTGACTCGGCGCCGATCGATCGCGCAACGACTTCACTTTCGCAACGTCCACGTGCAACACAAAAATCTTCACCATATTTACTATCAATTCGGAGCACTAGGTTAAATTTCGAGGCGAGTTGCGAGGCAAATTCCATGTTTACGATGCCAACAGGATGTTAACAGGGGGATTGAAAAGCGGGGGATGTTCGCTCGACGTTTCGCTCGTTTCCAAGGAAACGGAAAACTGTGCGAGCGAAAGCCCCAGGCGGGTGCGCGCCTGGCACCAGACCGATACTTTATCGAGTCGACTCGGGCCTTCGTTTTCTATCGATTTTGTCATCTGCGCACGAGCGAGCGAGCGCTTTGCACAGTGTGGGCTTAAGCTACCTACCAACACGCTGTTTTTCTTTTCTTAACCGATTTAGAAATAAAAAAATGTGTTTATATATAGAAAGTAAAAAATTATTTAATGGATGGAACGTTAATTCGTGTTAAAAAACGATGGGGAATGGAGGGAGGAAAAAATATATATAAAAGAGGGCACACCCGAGCGCGCAATTCGCTTCCATTTACCACGTTCGCCTTTTATCGATTGCCCAATTTCCCCCGAGTCATTACGGGCATAGAAACGAACCAACAGACCCTTCTGCAAAGATGGATTACACTTTGCACGGATTTTTCTCTCGAAAACTGTCCGCCGTGATAAAAAACGAAAAAAAAACGAAATAAAAATAAATAAATGAAATAATAGCATGATGGTTTCGATAAAAGGTGGAGCGAATCCGGGAATAAAAAACGAATTTTTGTGTTTTTTTCCGTTTAATTCGCATAGAATTCAAAAAAAAACTAATAAAATGTTAAGATATATTCATATCTGTCTAATTTATGTATAAATAAAAATAAAATATCAAGTATTTTTTTGTTTATTTTCGTGTTTGTGATCGTGAAAATCTCTCCGCGACCACTTGTTGCTCGTTCCATCCGAATATCCAAATCGAGGCAAGTCAGCTTCCATTTCCGGTTTACGTTAAAAGCAAAACGACTCGCCGACGATTTAAAATCCAACTTTAACGACTAAAACATCTTTTACTCGATCCAATTCGTTTATTTCCAATCGATACAAAAAGATGAATAAGAATTGGGTGCAAACTAGACAACATCTAAATCCCGAGCGACTCCATTGTTGCGTTAACTCGAATAATGGAGGTCAATTTTAACGTTTAGAAATTTTACCCAACACGACGATTTATTTGCAATTTATTTCATCGAATTCCTCGATTTCTACCTAATAAATACACACAACCCAGAAAAAATCCATCAAGTTTCAACTGTCCTATTGTGCAAAGTTGACGCGAGGAAATTTTACAGCGAAATCGGTCGCGCCAAAATTTCCTCGAAAAAGTGCAACACACGTCGTAAAATCCACATCAACACACCACCAAACAAAATCCAGTTACCAACTACTCAAATAACCAACACAAACCACCATCACAGCCCAGACGTCGGTTTTTCGGGCCCCATTAATAACTTTTCGAAGCCACGCAAAACCGCCATTAGTCAAGCACTCAAAATGACGTCAGAACGGTTAAAAACCACCAAAACCGTTCCTAAAAACCCCAAAAAATTCATCATTTATCACCAAAACCCTAAATCCACATGAAACAACCCAAAATCTAGACATTTTAGACATTAAATTCGATAAAAAAAAATTTTTCCCGAGGCCCCGCAAACCCTCTATTAGTCAAACCGGAATCCCAGCACTAAAAATGACATCACAACGGTTAAAAACCACCAAAACCGTTCCTAAATATCCCAAAAAAAAATCCATCATTTATCACCAAAACCCAAAATCTAGACATTTTAGACATTAAATTCGAAAAAAAAATTTTCCTGCAAACCCTCCATTAGGCAAGCCGGAATCCCAGCACTAAAAATTACGTCACAACGGTTAAAAACCACCAAAACCGTTCCTAAATACCCCAAAAAATGCATAATTTATCACTAAAACCCCAAATCTGCATAAAACAACCACAAATCCACATAAAACAACCCAAAATCTAGACATTTTAGACATTAATTTCAATAAAAATATTTTCCCAGGCCCCGCAAACCCTCCATTAGTGAAGCCGGAATAATCCCAGCACTAAAAATGACGTCACAACGGTTAAAAACCTTCATTAGTTAACCCAGAATCCCAGCACTAAAAATGACGTCACAACAGTTAAAAACCAGCAAAACCGGTCCTAAATACCCCCAAAAATCACCAAAACCCCAAAACAACCAAAAATCCAATAATTTTAGACATTTTAGACACTAAATTCAAAAAAAAAACACAAAACAAACTTACAGCTAACTTCCATTTCATAACTTGGACCAATTCATCATGAGTAATATGCCTCTCCTTACGAGACTGGATCAATTTGGGCAGCTCATCTTGATACCTAAAACAAAAACCCAAAAACAAAACAAATAAATAACCAAATAAAACAAAAACAAAAAAATCACCAACAACAACTTCGCATTCTAGCCACCAGGGGAAACTCGCACCACTCGCGCAACGTTAATTGCCCATTAAAACACGTCAAAATCGGTTGCAAACATCGACTCACGTGTTTATTTCGCACATTTAATCGCACTGCGAGCCACGCATTTCGGCGCGATGCCGAACCAGCAGCGCAAACTTTTTCTCCCATTTTCGACACAATGAAATTAGGCTTAGCCGCCTCGGCGTCTTTCTCTCCCCGCGAGTCGACACAAAAGAACTCGCCCAATATTCGGTTGCCAGAAAAGCGGAGAGAGAGAGAGACGAGGCGCGCTTCCTGTCAGGGGCCCGTCGACTATTGATTGCCACGTGACATGCGCTTCAATTAATATCGGCGCCAACAGTTGAATCGGCCGACGAGTTTTGTGTTTTTCCAACCACAAAGCCCAAGGTTCAACGTCCGGCTGCGCTCGCTTTTCGCGAATCACTTACCACGAGTCTAGTTTCAGTAGTTCTTCGGGTTTCTTGTTTTTCTGTTGCGCCTTTAATCGGACCGCATCCTTGTACACCGTCAGGATATATTTCCATTCCTGTGGCGTGCCACAAGTGAAGAAAGTTCGGCTGTCTGTCTTACACTCCGCAGCCATCGCCGAAAACGCTTATCGAAATCGCCGCTCGGCGCCCATAGAGGGCCACCGCGGCAACTCGAACAAAGGCTAGTCTCTAGGAACGTCACTTCCGGTGTAAAGTTTCTAACCGTAACCGAATAAATACAATTTTTTTTTTAATACTTAATATTAAAAATTTACAAAACCACTTAGTACACATTTTTCGTTTTATCCGTAAGCTTGTTTTTCGGTTTTTATACATTTTGTTCGTTTGAAATGCGAGTTTGTACGAGACTGGGGAAGGACGGCGCCATGCTCGATCGGGATTGGTGGAGGGTTTTGTGGCGATGGTTTGGGCCAATCGCGAGCATCGACCGGCAAACATGAATATATGATTGGCATGTCGGCGCACTGCCACATGGAGGATTTTGACTACGAAAACGGTGGTGGATAACGATTGATTTTAAGATTTTTTTTCGAACTTTATTTGTTATTTCAGGTTGTGTGACGCTGGCTAATAATTTAATCGTGGATTTAAAATTGCCCGTGCCGAGGCTACAGTCGATTTATCAAATCACGTCGACGTTCTACGCGCATTTAGTGGCGGCAGTTGGCGCCCAATGGCCGATCGGTATTAAATATTAAAAAAATAAATAAATAAATAAATAAATAAAAAATATTATATAAATTCACATTTTAAAATTACAGGCGTAATTCGTTTCCCGAAAACTGCCATCGACGACCTCCATAACATTCGCTTAGTGCTGAATTTGCTGGAAAATAAATACCTACGCACGAAACTACCTCACATAAACGCCGAAAATTTGACTAATTCCGACGCCGTGTCGATTTTCCACTTGTTAGAAATCATTATCAAATATTTACACTTGTTTCCATCACCGGCACCGACGGGTAAACGATCAAATTCGATTTTTAAACCATTTTTTTCCGATTTTTCAATTCCCTCAAGTTTTAACTCCAATTTCACCGCAAGGGGAAACCTCGACCACTTATCACGTCTGTCCACAAATCGATACGCGTAAACGAGCGAAAGAAACGAGAAATTTGCATCGATTGCCGAGTCCTCGATCCACATCATCTTATCCTTCATCCGATGAAATTATGGAGCAAAGTTTGAGCTCGTCCGACGGCGAATTACCGCTCGAGTTGAGGTAAAATTCGATAAAAACGTTTAAAATCGTTTAATTTACGTGAAATAAGCCTATTTTTTTTGTTTATTTATTTTAGATTCAGCGAGAAACAAGTGCGATTTCAGCCGTCTCGACACACGAGGAAAATCAAGACGCGAAATTGGAAACAGAATTTCGGTTCGTGTTTTTATTTCGGCCATTTTGGATTCATTTTTATTCATTATTTTCGATTTTTCTTTCAGTTCTTGCTGCGAAAACGTACGGTATGAACGTCTCGCGGCCGAAAATGGAGGAAAAACGTTCGGAAAATGAATCCGGGCTCGATTTAGTCGATTATTTGAAGGAAGAACTTCCGGGAGTTCATATCCGGCGTGAGGAATCGTTGCTTCACGATTGCAGGCGCCGTGTTGTGTTGAAAACGAGGCGCGATCCCGTGTTTGAGTATTTGCAAAATGGCGTCGAGAAACACGAAGCGCTGCGCGATCATTATTTGAAACAAACGGAAGCGCGGTGCAGAAAGGTTGCAAATAAATGAGAAAAATGTATAGTTTTGTTGAATAAATGTTATTTTTGTAGTTAAAGATTGATGCGAGGAAGGAAAACTATCGAAAAATTAATAATATTTTGTTGGATGAGAAGATACTGAATTGTAATGTGAAAAAAGTGGAAAATGAGCTCCGAAATCGGGCGAAATCGAAAGCTTTTGCCATCCGAAACAAAGAGGAAATTGTAAAAATCAAAATGAAAATATTTAAAATCAAAATTTAATTAATTTTTCATTTTTTTGAAGTTATTTACGGATGTTTATAACGAAGGTTTGAGCGCCCAACGAGCAAAGCTCGTCGAAATAATCAAACAAAGAGATTCGGACGAAAGCGCGCGAAATCGGAATGAAATGAACGAAATAATTTCGCGATTCAACGCGGTTCGAATTTTTCATACATAAAGTTCATTTATTTCGATATTACAATATTGTTCTTTTAAAACAGATAAGCGACATATCCGTCGAAGAAGATTTCCATTTCCGGCGAATGGATGGCGCACGAATTAAACACGACTTGTGGAAAGCCAAATACACTTTGTAAATCACCAATGACGTCATCTCATCAACCCGAACAACCTCTGCAACCGCAATGAACACACTCGACGATTTTTCCCTGTAAAAATCACAAAAAAAAACATTAAAAAACCAAAATTTTTTCAATTTTTATCACTCATAAACAACACAAACCTCTTCCAATTTGCTTTTCGGCACCCTGCAGATGCAATTCGTGCCGAAATTCGTATCCCGGGTCTGAATGCACTGCAAACAACACAAGTTTTCGTAGCCTTGTTTTTTCCATTTCGCGATTAAATTTTTGTCCGCAATCGCTTCCTTGATACAATAGTCGTACAGTTCTATGTAGGAAATTAAAAAATATTAATTTTTTCAATATTTTTCGACATTTTTTTTGGTATTTTTGGTATTTTTCTACCTCGACTGATCGCTTTTCTCCGGTAGAATAAGTCGTAAATGTAGCGCGATCGTTGATGGTGGATTTTAAAAATGGGCCACAACGTTTCGACACGTCTCTTGCCTTCGTGCGGATCTGCTTGCGCTATTTGACGAATAAAAATTAATTGATTAAACGTTAATTTTGTTTTTGTTTGATTTTTACCTTCGCGCATTTTCTCTTCTAATTCGTCCAACGTCGGCTCGATCAATTCCCACCCGTCGGGCGGTGTGGTTTTACTGCGACGAACTTTCGGCATTGTTTCACACTGAATTAAAACACCCGTTAATAATAAACCAGATCGAAATACTGCGAGTTATAAGAGAATTAAATACGTTAGGTTTAGCTTAACAATAAAATTAAACCCAAGCGACACCTACTGACGAATTCCATATCATTCGTAACAACGGCGCTTTACGATCATAAATCAAACAAAATCGAATAAAATCTTAAATTAATTCAATATTTCACACCAAAAAAAGTGTAAATTTAATAAATTGCATTCCTACCCATCATAAACGGGTAGAAATTCCAAATTATTCCTAAATTCCAACCACATTTCAACCAAACTAAAATGTTTGTTTACTTCAGTGAGCCGCCATCTTCGAAAATTTATTTGTCAAAAACGAATTTAATTTATCAAAAACGAATTTTATTTATCAAAAACCAATTTTATTTGTCTGTAAAAATTTATTTCCACAACAACTACACCATTTAATTATCTTTAAACATTCTTCTGAAACATTTTTCCTTCCTCCTCTCCCTTTTCTCCCTAATTTTCTCCACCCGCCTCCTCTGGCTCCGCGTCGTCTTCCCTTCATTATTTCTCCTATAAACATTCTCCACCGCCTTCAAATCACCGGGCGAAAAATGCGTAACCCTCGCGACCTTCTCGCTCTTCGTGCCCACCCCCAACCCCTTTCTATCGCGCTTCAGCACCGTCTTGACCGGGTACTTCCTTCCGTCTTCTTTCGGCCCGAGCCCCCTCTCCCTATTCCAGCCATCTTTGAGCAACAGCCGAAAGCCGACGTTGTGTTCCGGTATTTGATACACGGCAGTGTCTTTCACTTCCGGTTGAGAGCAAAATAAATGTAGAGTCGACGTCTGGTGAGAGTTGGGCGTCGTTTTCTCGAATTTTTCTTCGCATGTTCGGCAGTAAAAGTTGATTTTGTCGTTGTTTTTGTTGTTTTTGTCGTTGATTTTGTTGTTTTTGCGTTCTGGTTTGGTTGGTTGTTCGGGTTTGAGTTGTTTGGTTGTTTTGTTGAGTGTTGTGAGTTGTTGGGCAAGAGTTTTGTGTCCGCAAGTGTTTGCTATGGATATGGCGTCGCGGCCGGATTTGTCGGTTAAGGTGAGGTTGGCGCCGTGTTTGAGGAGGAGTTTGGCTGCTTCGGCGGCGCCTTGGGCCGATGCACACATCAGGGCTGTCCAGTGGAAGGTGTCGGTGGTGTTGATATCGAAGCCACTGAAAAGAACATAAGAGATTTAGTTGTTTGGATTGAAAATATGTTTTTTTTTTCAAGTTAAAATTTGATTTTTGATGTTGAAATTTGATTTTTGATGTTGAAATTTGATTTTTGATGTTAAAATTTGATTTGTCAAGTTAGCATTTGATTTTTCAAGTTAAAATTTGATTATTTTATCAAAAATTTAAATATTTCAAGTAAAAATGTGATTATTTTGATCAAAAATTTGATTTTATGTACAAATTTGATTATTTTAATCAAAAATGTAATTATTTCAAGTAAAAATATGAATATTTGGATCGAAAATTTGATTTCATGTATACATTTGATTATTTTAATAAAAAATTTGATTATTTTTCAAGTTAAAATTTGATTTTATGTATAAATTTAATTATTTTAATAAAAAATTTAAATAATTCAAGTAAAAATGTGACTATTTTAATCATAAATTTGATTTTCATCAAAAATTTGATCATTTTCACCAACATTTTGATAATTTTCATCAAAATTTTTATCATTTTCCTCAAAATTTTGATAACTTTCATTAAAAATTTGATCATTTCCATCAAAAATGTAATTATTTCAAGTAAAATTTTGATCTAAATAAAAAATTTGCTAATTTCACTTAAAAATTAAATTTCTCCAATTAAATCCACCAACCCTTATACAAAACTAATACAACAACCTCATTATATAGTCCTTCAGTCGACTGATATCATTATTTTGTGCGGCTTTAAAGAATCCAACGATATTAAACGAGTGCGTTTTCCTTTCACATGTTGATGCTTTACGTTGATTGACTTTAACCGCACGGGGCACTACTACCGTTGATTTCTTCTCTATCTGTTGCGCTGGTGATTTAATCACTTCTTCATAAAATTCTTTAATTTCTCTGCCATCAGCTGCTTTTATTTCAATATTTCTAGCTGTGTACGTCGATGACGATGATGACACTCGTTTGTCACTTTCCGTTGCCTGGACGAAATATTTCCAATACATCTGCTCGGAAGAAAAAATAAATGTTAACTAATGGCGTTTAATCACTATTTAAAGCATGTCAACCTTTGTAATATTTAAATGAAGAAGAATCTCAGCATGAAAATCATTCTCTGTAAACACAAATCAATATGGGAGCCATCTTGATGCTAAATTCAAACTGCGCATGCCATTCTGCGCAGATGATTTTCTAATTCCAGTTCTTATTTAGCTGTATTAAGCCTAATATTCGGCCAAATAATGCTAAGCAAATGAAAGAAAACAACAATATGTCAGTATCATGCCGTAAATTGTTGTTTATTTACTTTATTTCGTATTTTTAGGTCTAATATTAGTCTAAATAAGGACTGGAATTAGAAAATAATCTGCGCAGAAAGGGATGCGCAGTTTGAATCGGCAGCCATCATTGTAACCCAAAGCGAGATCCAGGATCAAGATCCCATGATGTTCTAACTATGAACGTTGACAAAAGCAATGAAACAAACAAAAGTTATTTATTTCTTTTCCTTTCTGGGAGTACATTTATTGGCATTTAAATTTCAAAATTAAATATAATTTATTCTTCCTCCACTCCATCATCTTCACTGCTGGAGCTCGTTTCTTCCTTTACATGATTCGGATTGAAATACTCCAATTCCTCGTCGGATCCAGGCAGATCCATGAAATCTACCCAAAACAAACAAACAAAACAAATAAAAAAATCGCAATAAATACCCCCAATAAATCGCCACTACCTCTTTTTTCATCCACCGTTTCACATCTGTTTAAATATTCGTTTTGTGCGGCAACAACTTCCGCGCTTGTAGTGCATTGGGTGTAAATAGACAGAACTTTTTTATTCAACTTCACAAAGTTTTTCCCCCATTTAAATTTACTTAAAAACATGTCGGCAATCTCCTCGTAGCCTACAAAAAAATTAATTATTCAATTACTAGTCTAAAAACACTAAAAATCGAAAAAACTACAAAAATCCAGTCAGAGTCACGCCGCTGTAAAGCGGCCATTTTTAGATGGGCAAAGTCAGAGTCATGCCGCTGTAAAGCGGCCATTTTTAGCCGATAAAAAGCACAAAAACACTTTTTTTGTCTATAAGTTATCATTTTTAGACGATAAAAACCACAAAAATACTTTTTTTGTCAATAAATTATTCCTTTTAGGCGATAAAATGCACAAAAACATTTTTTTTTTCTCCAATAAATTATTATTTTTAAAACGTTGTGCACCCTGGCGGCCATAGCAATCACCTGTTAAATGCAAGCCAGCAGCGAGAGCTTCGACGCAAGATAATTCACAGGGTCGACCATATTTAACCGGGTTACTGGCTAATAAATACGGTAACAGCCGTGGATGACCACATTTCAATTTAGAAAATGGCGTGTCCTCCAAACGTGCCCATGAACAATCCACCACTGCGATTCCATTTTCAGATATCAGCGATCTAATAAATAAAACAAAAATAAAACGTTAAAAACGTGACAAAATTATTCTCGTAGACAGCGGTGGATCCACTGCGAGGCTAATGAGGGCTCCCAACACAAACGGGGGCCCCAGAAAAATATATGTGTATTACACAACCCGCAACCACAACGGTAAAATCTCGTGTGGGGCCCGCAAAATCTGATGAGGGGCCCGCAACCAAATAATCTGTTGTGGAGCCCGCAACCACAAGATCTGTTGAGGGGCCCTTAAAATCCATTGAGGGGCCCGCAACCGCAAAACTTGTTGTGGGGCCCGCAACCACAAAATCTGTTATCGGGCCCGCAACCGCAAAATCTGTTAAGGGGCCCTCAAAATCTGTTGTGGGGCCCGCGACCGCAAAATCTATTGAGGGGCCCGCGACCGCAAAATCTATTGAGGGGCCCGCAACCGCAAAATCTGTTTAGGGGCCCACAAAGTACGTTGAGGGGACCCGCTTCGTATGTTGAGGGGCCCTAGCCTCGGGCCCCAAGAAATCTAGATCCGCCACTGGTCGTAGCGCGACATTCACTTGTCATCTGGGGCGATGCATTTAGTCGCAGTGGGCGTCAATACGATCCCACCGAATCTTTGTTGCAAGCGAATTATTTTGACCAATCCGAAACGTGACAACTTTCTGCCGGTGCATTTCTTCGGGTCACATTGCTCCAAGTCCCACATGCACACGGGGAACGGCACGGCACATTTCTCAGGCGATTCGTCGTCGGATCTGCGGGGGAAAAAAATTGATTCTTAGTTATTTAGGTAAATTATACGGGTAAATAATACGTGCAGTTTTAATCTGGAGTCGAAGTCATCCAAATCATCAGTCGGTGGATTTCTTTTCCTCGTGTTTTTAGTTCTTACATCTCGTTTGCGGGTTGAGTTACTCGGGCGACTGCGTGCCGCCATTTTGGTAGATCGAAAACCAGGAATCTCGCCCGTAATCGAAATCTATAACATTTTAGTTATTCCGTGTGTGTTTGAAGAAGTTTTATTGTTTTTAAGTAAATTATATTCATGAAAAATAATTATTATTTTAGGTTTTAATAATTTTATAAGAATTAATGCGTCGTCTGGTGACCATTCCCTTGTCCACTTCGTTTCGTTTTTTCTAAAAACCGTAATGGCGGCTTGCGAGTGAATAAAAACAAGATTTCAAAAGGGAATAATATTATTTAGACGAATGGAATTATAGTAAAACAATTCATCCAGATTAAAATTTTAATCACAAAGTATGCGATTTTAAAATTTTTACTTATTCATAAATAATTTACGAAATTTTTTTTAAAAATTTACAGATGCCGTTACTTCTTGCTGGACAATCTCTTCCCAACGTTCCTCGCTCGGTTAAACATTTATACGAATTCACGCCAGACTTGAAAGTATAAAAAACAGCAATCAACATATTTGTTTAATCGTGTAATTAATTTATTAATTATTTAACAGCAAAATTCCGGTTGGTTTGCTTCCCGTGCCCCGAAAGTCGTCGATTCTGTTGGTCTTTTGTATGTAACACAACGAGAATTTGCAGTGACGTTTCCACACGATAGTATACGATGCATTGTTTGTATGTGGAGTCGTAGATTTGATTTGTTTTTCATTTTTATTTTAGAATGCATTTCCGTGGTCGGTAGCGATGATGCTACAACGTGTCTTGTCGTGTCGCTCCGTCATTCGGGTAATTTGATGGAAGTTCGGGGTCGTCGGAAGTTTTTTTTTGGGTTGAAGTGAAGGTGTTTTTGTTGAGTTTTACGGGTGCAGGGTTTTTGGGATATTTGATGTGTGTGTGAGAGAAATTTACATTTTATCTGAACAATTTGTTGCTGATTAGATTGTTGTTAAAAAAGGAATAATTTTATTTTGAAAAATGTTGTTTTGTATCAAAGAAATGGATTTTAATCGAATGAATGGATTTCGTGTTGAAAAAGAGCAATTTTTGCTTAGGGAGGTTTGATTTTTTTTTTTAAAAAAAAGATGTACGAAAATGTGGTAAAAAACAGCAACTTTTCTATAAAAATTTAATTTTTTTTAATAAAAGGCAACATTTCTCTTAAAAAATGCAATTGTTCTCTTAAATGGCAAGTTTTCTTTTAAAAAAATGAAATTTATTTCTTAATAAATGCAATTCTTTATTAAAAATGCAATTTTCCTTTAAAAAATGCAGTTGCTCGCTTAAAATGCAACTTTAAGCAATTTTTTCCTAAGGAAATGCAATTTTTTCCGAAAAAATAGCACTTTCATGCTTAAAAAATGCACTTTTTTCCTTAAAAATTGCAATTTTAGCCTTAAAAAAATGCAATATTTCATTTCCTAAGAAATGCATTTTTTTTCGTAAAAATTGCACTTTTTTCCTTAAAAATTGCACTTTTTTACCTTAAAAATTGCAATTTTTGCCGTAAAAGATGCAATATTTCATTTAAAAATGCAATATTTCATTTAAAAAATGCAACATTTCATTTAAAAATGCAACATCTCATCAAAAAATGCAATTTTTTCATCTCGACAGCTTCTACCCAACGTAACGACTGACAACCCAACGAATGTTTTCACCACGATTAAACAACCCATTAAAAATTCAACACAATAATTCCCATCCCTCAAACCATCCATTCGAATTTCACATTTCCTCTTAAATCGCCATTAATTTCCCTTAAAACGAAAATCACTAAACGACACGTCAAACTAATATCTCAACTTTTAAATCTCAGTATCAGGCGTCACGTGTATATTTCACTTCGATGGCGGCGGTTTGGACGAAGCCGTCGCCGCCATATTATCCAAAATGGAGTCCCTTTCTTCGTCATCTCCGTCAGCTAGGTAATAATAAAAGAATAAACGAAAAATATCAAATCGAAACGACAAATTAATTAAATTTTATTATTATTTTCGTTAAATATACAGATACGAAGTGCACATAGTGGGTGGCTACGAAGACGAGCGACAGATATCCGAAGATTTAATTCTTTCGTTATTACGTGAGCAGTCTGACGAGAGATTTTGAATTTAATTTTGACATTTTTTTCGTTTTTGTCGTAACAGAAGCGCTACACAAACAACCGATGCAGTTGGACGTGCTCACGTTATGCGTTGGAGGTATAGAAATATGAAATGAAATGAAAAGTTTGAATATTTTGGCGCATTTTTAAAACGTGGTATTTCGTTTTGCTGAAAATCAAATCTTTTGATATTTCGAGTTCTTTCTCTCTTTTTTTTCTTTGATTTTAACCCATTTTTACACTTTTTACATCTGCTTTTACATGTTTTAAACTATTTCCATCTGTTTCAAATCCTTTTTACACGTTTTTAACCATTTTCATCCTTTTTGACAAGTTTTTACACCATTTTATCCAGTTTTACATAATTTTTACAAGTTTTTACATTTTTAAAACCCGTTTTTACACCATTTTATCCAGTTTTACATAATTTTTACAAGTTTTTACATTTTTAAAACCCGCTTTTACACCATTTTATCCAGTTTTACATAATTTTTACAAGTTTTTACATTTTCAAAATCCGTTTTTACACAATTTAAACCCGTTTTTACACTTTTAAAACCACTTTTTACACTTTTTAAACCCGTTTTTACACTTTTTAAACCCTTTTTAAACCATTTTCATCCGTTTTAAATCTGTTTATACACGATTTTTACCTGTTTTTAATCATGTAAAAAGAGTATAATCATATTAAACTCCGTAAACTCGCGTATAAGCGTCGAAATGGGTTTTGAAACAGATGAAGATGGTTAAAAACGAGTTTGAAACAAACGAAAATGGTTAAAAATGGGTTTTAAAAGTGTAAAAACGGTTAAAAATGGGTTTTAAAAGTGTAAAATCGGTTAAAAATGGGTTTTAAAAGTGTAAAAACGGTTAAAAATGGGTTTTAAAAGTGTAAAAACGGTTAAAAATGGGTTTTAAAGTGTAAAAACGGTTAAGAATTGGTTTTAGACGTGTAAAAACGGTTAAAAATTGGTTAACTATCGAATAATTTTGATGCCCAAATTAACTGCCTGGGTTGCCTCGTTCCCGTCCCGTCACACTTCTGAATTTTTGAATCCAATTTGAGAAAATTCGGTACCTAAAAAAACATCTTAACCTATGAAATTTCAGTGCTTTGAGCTGTTTTTTAACGCTCAAAACAGTAGTGAAATATATTTTTTCAAAGTTCATTGCTCCCTATTTCGCTGGTCAATCGATTTTAATATCGAGATTAATAAAATATCGAGATTAATATTTAATGCAGAATTTCTTCGAGCTAAAATTAATTTGCTTTTAATCATTTTCTATTACCTGTATTCAATAACTGGCATTAATTTGCTCAAAATGTGTTTGATACTGAATATTCTTTAGGTAAACATAAGTAGCAATAAAACAAAATTCAATTTTTGTGGCTTATGGTCTTGTGAATAATCTACAAGAGTTTGATGTTTCATTTGAGAATAATTTCTACAATGTGAATGGGAAAAGTGACTGTCTAGGGCAGGGGTTCCCAACCTGTCGTACGCGTACCAGTGCCGGTACGCAATAAGTGGATTTTGAATGGGATTTTTGATATTTTGTGGAAGAATTTGATTTTTTTGAGGAGATTTTGACTATTTTTTGGGTTTTTGGTGTTTGATTTTGTGATTTTTGAAGGAAATTTTGATATTTCACTAAAGTTTTTAATTTTTCGAGGGAAATTTTTCATTTTTTGAATGGAATTTTGGTTTTATTTGTGGAAATTTTAATATTTTTAGGGAAAATGTTTAATTTTTATGGATTTTTGGTGTTGGATTTTGTGATTTTGTGATTTTTGACTGGAATTTGCAGAGATTTTAATTTTTTTTTGGGATTCTTGGTGTTTGACCAACTGGTATGCCACCATATTGTACTCTACTAACAGCTACACCATCTTAAAAACATTGGGAACTTCTGGTCTAGGGAATTAGCAATTAATTGTTGACTTTTTTTGCTGGTTGCAGTGCAAGTCATCCGTGGGGAACCATTGGCAATGTTTTCGCGAACCGGAACTTGCGTGATCAAGGTCAATCAACCCCTAGACCATTAGATATAGAGAGAAAAAAATCCCTAATTGCAGGCTTGTAGAGCACTGGGTCATTAGTCTAGAAACTGAATTGCTTGGTGTGCGCCAGAAAATCAATCCTTAAAAAAAGAACAACACGGGGTAATCGATGCTTTTAAATTTATTTTTCGTGTAAAAAAAGTTTGATATTCAACATAAAGAAACGTTTTAGCACCGAAAAGAGCATTTTTGCTTTCGGAATACGCAATGAATATATTTAAGACGTCTTTTATTGATTCTGTTAAAGTACAATAAAAGATAGGTCTTCTTCTTCTTGCAGATAAATGGGAACAAGATGGCGGCTTCGGATCACGCGTTGGTCTGTCTTCGTTGGCTTCTCCTTGTTTTTTCTCGTCCCACATGGTCCACTCGTTGGACGCGATTGAATGCTCCGGGTGGAGACTGACTTTGATGGTCTTCGTGTGTTGTCTAGGGCTCCGCGAGATACCTCAAAGACATAAAAGAACTATGTTAAAATAGGATTAGGGGCTCCGCACACAATGATTAGGGGCTCCGTGAAAATTCATATGCTTTTGGACAGCTCCGCAGCTCCAAAAGTTTGAGAAACACTGGTCTAGGGCAGTGGTTCTCAAAACTTTTTTTGCCGTGGCACCCTTGTGGGGCTAAAAAAATTTCGCGGCACAGCTACCCTTAATGCTTGGTTCCCACTTGACTGAAATAGAGCAGAAAATCCATTTTTCTGTCAAGTATATTTTCTGCTATGATGTCACTTTCTGTTATTTGGGCAGAAAATAGGGAGCAGAAAAAATAGACTCTATTCCTATTTTTTCTGCGCAGAAAAACCCCACCAGCCAATCAGATGATTTTCTGCCCAGTGACATCATACTGACCTTTGGACTGTGCCTTTGGTCACTTGTATGCTGCCCTGCCGCCTTCGATCGCAAATTTAGGAACTTTTGAGCAATTAAAAAAAAAAAAAGATACAGGCTTGTAGCTGGCGAAAAATGCTACAAACCAGGACTGGTTTCAAATTTTACCGAAACCTTTTCAGTATCGAAATTAATAGAAAACCGTTTCGGGCGTCCATCTTTGTTCCAAAAACCCGCATGGTGGCGCCACTGTCGAATGATTCCATGCGATACTTTTCTGCCCACTTTTCTGCCAGATGGAAACCAACAGCTATATAATTATATAATTATATATACTATATAATTATATAGTAATTCATTGAAAAAATTACAATTGCAATTGCTTCGTAATTATATTTTCTATTCACACTTAGGTTTTGCTGACATTGCGTGAAATTGGAACACACTTTTTTGGAGGACTGCTGTTTGTTGGTTCAAGATCAAATATAAATCTGAGTTATAATAAAGTAAAATTGTACCTGAGAACTTGAAATTCCCATGCAACACCTTTTAATATATATTAAAATGTAGATCATATTGCTCAATTCACCCATGCATTCATGCTCTAGTGAAGACGAATTCAAAGAATGTTATCAAAGTTGTTTATTTAAAATATTTAAAAAGTATCTAAATTTAAAATGCAGGTAAGAACATGTCATGGTTGTGGATTATTCGTTTTCCAAAAGCACTTTGCACAGTAGTTTAAGCTTTCTTGTTGCAGCGCGTGTGAAAAAGGTTGTGGTTTTGTTATCCTACTATGACTGTACGGATTAAAAGTAGAAGTTTGTAAAGTACACTGTAGATCATTTGGGGTGGTCTTTATTCACAATAGTGACGTGCTCCGTATATGGGATCAAACAATGAAATACTAAATCAAAAATCTTTTATTCAAGATTTCCATTCATGAAGGTCGATTTACCACTTTGCAAATGTGCACGCAATACAGACCAGAAATACAACGATCTTAGGAACTTGGTTAAAGAACTAAAGCCAATTACTCATTGCCTTTGTCGACGTCCGAGGCAACAAATAACCTTTACACCGCATACCGAAGGACCCATAGCAAATACTCAAAATATGGTTACTGTATCATTAGCGCGAGCTAATGAGAAAATCACTGTGTTTGAAGAACGATACACTTATGATGTCATTGCTTTACTATCGGATTTAGGAGGCAATCTGGGCCTGTTTCTTGGTCTATCCTTAATATCATTACCTCACATCATTTGGTATTTATACTATGTTGCATCAAACTTTCACCAAAAAAGACCCGTCAATAAGATTTGCCATGTGTATGAGATGTGCAAAAATAATGTCATTGATAGTGAAGAGCAAACCAAAATAAATGGACTCTTAGAAAAGCTGAAGTTAATATTAGTATTAGTTAATGCAGGATTTACTTTATATTGCCTGCACGTTCGTTTCAACTACTACATTGATGAACCAGTAAGAACAATTGTCAGAGTAGTTCAACAGCGCTACATCGAATTTCCTTCCACCACTGTGTGTGGAGAAGAACAGACTGAAGATATGGACAGAGCCAGATTACACTTACTTAAACACACCAATAAAAGTTGTAGCAATATATCACCCTGGCAATTGTTCAACAACAAATTGTCATTGGAAGACATCTGGAAAATACTTCATATCCACAAAGCACTTTCTGTTAGTAATAGTAAGGTAACAAATAAAGTGCATTCCCAAAACAGACACAACAATAAAAAAAAATTTTTGTAGGGAAAATCAATAAACCTTATTCCACTTCCATTTGGTAATTGCCCACAAATAAAGATAGGTAACTTACAAAATTAATTTTTTTAGCTAAAGCCAAAATTGTAGTTAATTAATTAATTAATTAGCTACACTTTGGCTAAAAGTGTTCAATCTTCTTTTCACATCTTGTTTTCTTTTTTTGAATTATTTAACCAAAACCATTGCTTTAAAAACGAATTCTGACTTTTCCACTGTTTTTCAGAAAAAGCAAAACAATTAACCAATAACCTTGCATTTTTTTTACAAAATGTACCACTTTCAACAGTATGTGACCAGCAGCTAAAGGTGAGGTAAAACATTTTCATACGAAATCATCTGAAACTGCACAGACTGTTAATGATGCTAGTAAATGCGGCATGTCAACTATAATGATTAAGAATAATACAACCCCGGCTAAAAAGTATTCGAACATGTTGTACGATTTGTATAACATTGAGTTTGGTACTGTTTTACTCTTAAACAACACACAATACAAAGAAGTCACAATATACATTTTGTTCCGGTGGGCATTGACAATTTATGGCCAAAAATTCAATCCAATACATCAAGTTATCAACCAAAAAGGCTATTTTTTAAGTTAGATCGAAAAAAACAGTTGAAATGTCTATTTTAAAATCCCGTTTAGTCTAAATTACTTTGTGAAGGTGCCTAGTATTACAGTAGTTATAAATATAATTATTTTGCATTACATTTTCCCAGCTGTTCATAAATAATCACGAAGATGAAGTTTGTGACGGTAGCGAATTGGGTTATAATATGCAAATATTATAAGTCCAAAATAGGGTCACTTAACCCCTACCCTTGAG
>JAQIXU010001014.1:0-21716 GCA_034701245.1 Strigamia transsilvanica | reverse complement strand
TTGTGGAGATTTTTAATTTTTTTTGGATTCTTGGTGTTTGACCTACTGGTACGTCACCACATTGTACTCTACTAACAACTACACCATCTTAAAAACATTGGAACCTCTGCCTGGGATGTTAAAATTTGTTTTTTGTAATTCCTAAAAATCCTCATGGGTGCCCAGCGTAAACATGATTTTTTGAGCCACGTGTTTGTAAGCCCTGACTACACCAAGCAGTTAAAAAGCAACTTAACCTCAAGTTTGGTTCAGGCAAACTTTTAACTATTAAGTTTTGATTGCTTGTTATTGAAATTTATAAACGAGAACGCTTGCCCATAAATCCAACTGCTTTTTTATATCCCCCAAGCGACCTAAAACCATAAATTTTATTTGATGTCTCACCAAGCATAGCGGGCACTGGAGCTATGCTAGGCCTGCGACCTAAAGGTGGCTTCAGACCTCCATCAGACGAAGGAACTTGTAAATGATTTTTTGCGCTCCACTTGTCCGTTGGGTTTTGTTCGGTTACTCCAGTACCAGCTGGTTCTATAGCTACGGTCAGAATCGGTGCTGCTAGCTTCACGTCGGTAGGTTGCCTCACTTTATCTACATCACCGTTTGGATTGGCTAAAATAAAAGCACTATTTTCTTCTTTGGTGATATTGAGATAAAAACAGATGTCGGTTTTCTTCATCATATGCTGAGGTCCTGGGTTTAATAAAATTGTCGAATTGGGCACGTCTGTAGGCCAAACGGCGACCAGCGCCACGCCGTATTTGCGATGTGAATGGAAAGAAGCATAGGTGAAACTTTTGTTCTCGTACTCGCCAAAAAAGCGACTGTCAGACAGGCGAATGTGATAAATTTCATTGCCTGAACATTTCCCGTAAAGTCGGTGCCATTCTTCTTGCGATGTTTGGCCTTCTCTGAAAAAAAAACAATTAAATTAAATCTGTACACAATTCGAGCAATTTCACAGGCTAGAGAAATGCGTTGTTAATTTAATTTTATGGAGCAATTGCACTCCTTCTTCAATCATTCTTTATTTTAGAATCTCTGATGTTCTTTCAGTAGAAAAAAAACACTTAACAAACGAGAATTACTCACTGGCCCCTTGATGTGTGTAGAAGTAAAGTAACTAAAGTTGACGTCCCTGGGCACAAACAGTTGTTTGCCAGTAAGGCATATTTGAATTCATCTTCACAAACACAATACTCTAAAGAAAAATAAATTGATCAGAACTATGTGATATTTATTGGTGACCATATTTCATTAATCTTAACCTGCAAATTTAACGTGAACTTTGTTCTCTGGTCTGAAAATCTGAACATATTGAGGTATGGATGGGGCAAAGTCTTTAACCGCCCACGAACGAAGAATTGTGTGTTCATCCTGTGGGTACAAGTCATAAATTTATACATGTAGCCACATTGCGTGTATACATATTTATGCAAATCTCACAGCAGCAGTTTTATCCGCGTAGTTGCGCGCAGCCAGAATAAAACACGCCTCAGCCTCACTCATTCTGAAATGTAATTTAGCACCGTGTCACCTCTCAAACCTGGCTCCATTTATCATTTTTAATCCCAATAAATTGACCCAGGTGTAATTAGTGTCACTTTTAACGATACCTGGCACGGGTAAGATCAGTGTCTCTCAAGCAGGAGCCCTGGATGTAAATTACCCTTTGGGCCCACATGGGTATTTGTAATATCATCCGCATCGTTGAGTCTAATTCGCAAGGCGACAACAAGACAACGTAATAATCCTAGATTTATAAAAATAAAAATAAAATAGATAGATATATATATATATATAGATAGAAGTTTGGCAATTTAATAACTCCTTATTGTGTAGCAGGCAATTATAAATAAATAAGAGAGCAAATATAATCAAGATAAGCATTTGAGAACATGAAGATGACCTTTAAAAAGAGTTAATTGCCAACATTAAAATTAGTGCATCTAATTAAATGGCATTTAGAATAAATTTAAATACAGATGCAAATTTTTAGTGGAAAAGGTTTAACAGTTTAATCTTTATGGATTTAGAATCCTCTGTATTGGAGGAAAACCCAATAGTCGAAAGCCTGTCGCATCCTGCAGGGAATATAAAGATTTAGGTGTTGACAGGAATCACCATGAGATTAACAAGTGCTGTCTTATCTCGTTGATTTATGCCATCTCTTAGACAAATAACAAAAGCCGCATTTGTAATGTCACTTTAACTTGTTTATCTGATTTAAATCAATGTTTTAGACAACAGGCAGTCATTAAAAGAGCAGTTCCTTCAACTCAGGAAAGATAATGATGGATTAGGAGCCGACAGATACTGAAAGATTAATTGAAAGAAGGTAATTAACTTACTTGTAACAAGGGATGGGCGTAGAATTCGTTGAGGAAATCCATGATGGTGTCAGCATGGAGTGTTGTGCTGCACACAACAACATGCTTCTCGTTGTGGGCTCGATGGGAACTGTAAGTCCCACCCAATTTCTGTCTTTCCATCCAGGTGTAAGCAAGCTGTTCAAACTAAACATCAAAGATGTGATTATTAGAGTAGAAGGGATTTATTAATTTCACACAAATTTGTTCTTTGTGAAAAGATTGCAATCGATTACGTGGAGAATGGATTTATCAAGCAGTTCAGTCATGCGGCGGACGAGGCCTCAGTAATTCCAACCTGTTTGTTGACTCAAGTTGATGCCATTAATATTCATTAAACGTACCCACTCATTAAGTTTAATTCGTCGCGTATTGTGAATGTACTGTATGTGTACCGTAATGTGTTTGATTTTGTTCGTTTTTTCAAACTAAAATAGATGTAGTGCAACAAAAAAAAAACCCAAGATATTATCAATGCACAAGCTTTGAGTGCTATGAAGATTTTAATGAAATGTACTCTTGAAAAAGACAGAAAAATGTCTACACCAGTGATTCAGGCACCCAGAGGCGCCTTATGAATATTTCTGGGATATTGACAGCACGTGACGGTAAGATGTTTGCGCGTTTCCTCCTTCAAGGAGATGTGAGACGCACAACTTACATCTTTTTGCTAGTTCCTTCTACGAGGTGATGTGGAACAACCATTCGTTAATTCTGTTCAAAAGCTTTATTTTTATGTTTGCACATCTACAGAGTTGATGTTGCTAGTCTTGCATTTACCTGCTGTCATATAATTCTCAAAGGATTTCTATTTTACTCGTGCGAGAGCCTGAAATATGGCTCGGTTTCAGAAGTAACTTAGACGAGTTATAAAATAACTTCCACTTCCTTAAAGCACAGACTAAATGGCTTTTACACGAGAATATCTGGACAAATGCCGTGTATAATTTTGTACTTTATACATTTTAGAGATTGTGCAAGATTGAATGTTGCACTACATAAATAAGTCCATAGCCTAGCCATAAGCAATTACTTAATAAACTCGTGGGGAAAAAATGGTTATCAATAAACCCTAGTTTTTTTCTACACCCGAAGCTAGTTTTTACATGTAAACATTATTTGTCCGCTGCCATGGTGACGATGCAACTCTTTTTCCAAGTTGCTATTGATCGCAATTTGCAAGATGTATTTCGAACGACAAGGTTAGATTTGCGCTCTGTACGTGAGACCCAAGACCTTGAACGTGAGTGAATCGAAGAGCAGAGAAGAAAAATGACATGAGACCATGCAAAGTTCAAGCAACGTCAAAGTGCACACAAATAAAATTGTTTTTGAAACTGCAGTGTGAGCGAATCGAACCATGCACGTGCTGACACGGATGGGAACAAGTAAGATTTGCATGGAAGGAGGATTTGTCATTTTATTAACCACTAATTACCTTAGTAGGTAACACTATGAGGGCAATACAGATCATGATCAACATGTACAACTGGGCGGGCCAGATGTCGGGCACTAGGTCGCCAAACCCCACTGTTGAGAAAGTGACAATCACAAAATACAATGATTGGAAGAGGGTCAATTGGCGACGCCCAGCCCTTTGGCAATGCTGGAAACCACACACACTGAAAGACAAGAAAACATTCACAGAAAACTAAAGAAAAGAAATTAAAATAAAGTATAAACCTTACGGATACTAAATACGGTTTTTGAGGGAATTACACTAGAATTCAAAAATGTAATGTGTCTTGTCACCAGGGCGTCGAAAACAAGTGGAAATCAAAATATCACTTTCTGAACACAAACTTTGCACGGTTCGAGCAGTTTGAAGCTTATTTTTCAGAGGAAAACGTTTGTTTAATAGTTAGTAAGTGCGTATGTATCAGAAACAGTTCTTTTCCGCACAGGCAAACTAGGCTAATGAGCTAATAGCAACAGATAATTGGATTTCAGAAACATTTTTCCAATAAATCCTGTTAAATGTCGACCAATTTTTAAAATATTGAGGAGATGAAGCCGTGAGGGTATTCGAACCACGTGATTTTACATCAACAATAATCTAATGATTCAGGCATTTTAAATCGCTCAACGAATAATAAAAAATTGCTTCTCTGCTTCTCGGCAGAATTCAAGTTTTAAGCTATGATTAATGACTGTAATGTCCGTTGTATAGTGACTTGGCACTTCTATGAATCATAAAAAGTTTAAGTTGATGTATGGTGATCTTGTCCTGACATTAGAAAAATATACATTCATTGTGTACCTGAACATTGAAGCAGCTAGCTTAACGGCAGATAGTACTGCTAGTACAGTGGCTACTGACATGAAACAATCTCAAATGGGTGCTGCCAATTCTGACTTTTTTCCGCCTAATTTAGTCACGATTTGTTGACATTTAACAAATTCATCAATAAAACCATGAAGTTGTGTGTGGGCAGGTAAATTGAAAAGTGACCAAGTAGTCACTGCCAAATTCGAAGGATAATTCAGATAATTCATAAACAGTCTTGCTGCATCACTCCTCATCTTACATTACTACAAGCAGCAAACATTTGGATTGGGTAATGTCAGTAGCAATTCTAACTAGCAGTATCTACACCACACTCTTATTGCAAGTCACAACAAATAATTTCATATTTTGCAAGAGTTTGAAATATGAGACAATTGAATCCACTATGTACTGAATATAGCCCTTGCTATTTAAAGCAGTGAGGGATTTCACGCAACAAATTATAATTTTATTTGTATTGTAATCCAATAACTGGATGGTCCACATCAACAATAGGGCGGCGCAACAGTAAAATGGTTCGTTTTTTCTTTTCATTCATCAAACTTTAAAGTACCCTACACGGGTCGATTCTGTAGTAGTTTGAAAGATATCACGAGTAGAAGTGTTGAGACGTAATCATCAAATCAGGTGCCATTTGCAATAATCTTTATCTTTTAAATTTACACCGGTCTGCAGAGGATTATTTTTTCTTGTGTTATAACCTATGATTTTAACCTTTGCACAGGCGCAGTTTGAGTTATTATATGGAAATAATTTAATAAAAGAATTGATTATAATTTGTTGCATGAAACCCGCTATTATTTATAAAAGATGCGTAATCTTCAGTTGAAACAAACTCAACTTTAGTCTCGTAACATAAAAACGAATTTAATCATGCTTCCGCTGCAACCATAAAATCAAACATATCAAACCAGGTATCGTGGGGCCCCTTTGTGGATCTAGAATTTTGTAATGAAAGAAGAAGCAACCATCCCTTCCCACTTCTAGATGCAAGAAAGTTAAAACTTTACTGAAAAATTATGACTTTTGAATTGTTCAACCGGGTTCACCCTTAACTCACTGCATTGACTAAAGTTACAGCTTAACATTCTAAGCATTTTAAACTTTCGGATTCCCAGGTTCACCAAAAATTTTACAGCTTGACATTAATTATTAAAGACGAGTAAATTTAATATTATACTCGAGAAAGATCAAGCAGCAATTTGAAAACACAATGGTTGTGTGAATTAGTACGGAAGCTTCCATTTTGTAGTAATTTAAAACAATCCCTCGCCCAGTTCTGGCTTTGTGTCATAAAGAGGTAAGCTTCACTGCCTTTCAGTAAAACTTCGTACAGTGAAGCCAGCCTTACATTTAACGATTTGATTTTCATTTTTTTTATTAACACCAATAAAATTCACGTTGAAAATTTATGTAGATTTTATCGTATACACGGTTTCGTTGCACAACTCATTTTAGTACTTCAACAAACGGTGGAAAAAATCTTTTCTACCACTGCGTAAATAAATATACGCATTATTAATATCGTTATGCAATACTTATAAAATAACTAACTAACGGCAAACAAATTTGCCTTAATTTCCCCCATATAAATTCACATATTAAAAATTCTTGCAAAATAAAATTCTGAATGAATTTTTGTAACACAGAAAAATTACGATGAGAAATAAAATCAAACACTGAAAAAAGAATAATAATAATAATAAAGAGAGAAAAAAGAAAATAAAAAGATAGAGGGAAAATATCGAAAAATGAAAAAGTAGCAAATGAGAGAAAAAATAACCGAAATTGAAATATACAAAGTCTTAAAGGCGACCTTTACCCTTCGCATCCAGCCCAAACAAAACATGCAGTCATGCTGCAAGTCATCAATAAATTACTACATATAAAACACCAGGTGAAAAACATTGCCGGAGGAGGGTGTAATAACAACTACACACGACGGTTGCCTCCAGTTGATGTTTTTACCTGCGTAGGGAGGACTATGAGAGCAACACATATCATGATGACCATAAAAAGCTGAGAGGGCCAGATGTCAGGAACGAAGTCCCCGTAGCCCACAGTCGCCAAGGTGACCACGACAAAATAGAAGGCCTGGAACAGGTTTAAATGTTTGTGGCCCGCTCTCTGAAAGTGCTGGAACCCACAGACACTGGAAAAAGGCAGTGAAAGGAGAGATATTTGTCATCACAGACTAGGCATGAGTTTGTCAGGGATTATTTTAAAAGTGCAAGCAAATAAATAAAATAATATGGAATTCAAATAATATTTGGGATAGTTACAATCTGCTTTGTATTTACGTTTCGAATCAAAATTAAATTTTAGTTTTGGTTTTTCTTTTCTACTTCATGTAATGATTTTTTAATGTTGTTCAAAATGAAAAATACAAAGCAATATTGGCTGTCCCGATGATGGGAATTGAAATAGAGAATGTTATAAATTAAAAATAAAAATAAAAGTAAAAAAGATTGAAAAATTTATGTAATTTTTTGCATTTCAGACATTCTCCACTGCAATAAATACATTAATGTGGAAAGTCATTAAATATTTTATTTGTCCCATTTCTAGTGGGTTTTTTCCGTTTAAAATTAGAAATGTTTAATGACTTAACTTTTTTTTGAAAAAAAAATTTTTGAAATATCTTTTATGAATGTTTTCTTCATAAAAAGAAAATTAAGAGAAAAAAAAAATCCTGAAAAAAGAACGTTCCAACCTAAACAAAATGTTTACATATTAAAATAAACCCTGTTACAAATACCAAATAACAATTTTTTTGCCTCGAAAAATTAAAAATTCAATGTATAAAAATAGAAATCAGTTTGTGTTATGACAACTGGAATTATTACCTCGTAAAAACTAGGCACAACAAGGTGGCAGATAAAATCATCAGTTGTTGAGATAGGGCGGACTGAGATCGCTGCATAGCTCGATGAAGATCATTCTAAATAAACAAATAAAGATATATTAAAATGTAAAAATGTTAAGTTTGTTTTCACCAATTTCTTGCCATCACTTTTGGCATTATTGAAAGATAAAATGAAGCATATGCTTCATTTTATCTTTCAATAATGCCATGAGGCTGTAACAGTCATAAAACTGTAGTAATTGAATTCGCCACCAGGTCTCGCCGCATATATAATAAAGCGCGAAGGTTGAATCGATTTATGAACTGAATTGGTACAACACACATAGTAAACCGCTGTTTCTATATTAATTAAATAATCAAGGGAATTACTAAATATTCAAGGAAATATTTAGTATCCCAATCGATAAAGATATTGCGCCACATTCCTGTAGAAGAAATGTAGTCTTCTATTAGAACAGGTAAGCACCCAACTCCTAATGAGCCATAACTAAAACCTGATATAGGATTCTCATTGGAAAATTCTAATCCTACTGTTATATCGAGTATAAATACTCGGTATTTCCAGTACAAGATGCTTTTTGTTGAACCCTGCTAAGAACCACACTTCTTAGCAAATCACAAAAAGCACAATTCGAACTGCCTTAAGTCGGAAGGCCAAGCTTACTGGTATCCCACGATTGTTTGGTATGTGGCGACCTTATGTACCATCGTACTCATTGAAGTGGGACCCTCTGAAGATTCAATACACCCCAAATAAGTGATGAGGCCAGATCCACATTGCAAACCGTGGATACAAGACAGATGGTTAATGGCTGGAACCACACAGCGACAACTTAGAGCGGAAGAGGCCCATGTGCCGCTCTGTCATGTGCTTAGACAACTGGATGAATGACGAGATGGTAAGAGACTTGTAAACGAAAGGGTCGACAGCATGGCCACCTAAACAAGGAACTGTGTCGCTGACTTCACCCGAGCGCAGGAACTTTATCCAAACTTGGATCTATCAAGAAGTCGGTACTGTGTGAACAACTTTACTGTAGCTCTTGTATATTGTAGTTTAATTAATTGTGTATTCGGATTTGGTCATTCGGCAACACCATACGACCCAAAGTGTATTTTCGTTCGTTCTAGTTATTCGTAATCGTGAATAACCCTAACCTATTCAATTCTAATAGGTTATTTGCTATAGCAAATAACCCTAAACCTTACAGATTCTTATTGTATATGTATTGAGAACCATATTGTTGAAGTCCTTATTGCTCATAATTATCAAGTGCTGTATTAGTTAGCCTATCTCGGCTTGTAGTCGTAATTTATCGATTCTACTAAGAATCTATTGCCGGATCGACATCGTCCCAAGGCTTTTTAATATATTTCACGTCACTCAACTTCTTGTTCTCTTTTAATTTTATTTTTTTGGTACAATTCTTTTCATAAACCCACCAGCAGATTAACAGAATAAAAGGTAGAGAATGACAATAAGATTGTTTACGCAAAGTACCTAAGCTTAAATTTCAATTTATTGGTCCGTTGTTTAAACATCTCTTATTCAATTCTAAAACTATCAACTAAATTTCCATTTATTGAATTTATTCCTAAATAACATTTGCGGGTATCAATAAATACCGACTTTGATCTTCCTTGACAGAGTTTTGTAGGGTACAATAGAAAAAATAGAGGCATTAAAAAGTGCAAGCTTACACTTTTATAGGTGTGAAGTGCTTGCTCCTATTTAAACACCATTTTGGTGTTAAATTACACATTGAGGTGTAAATATTGCACCTTTGTGTGTGTACACCTTGCAGGTATCATGATACACCATTGGGTGTAAATTTACTTGATAGTGTAAATGTATTCCTCTAGAGTAGCATTACACCTTGATGGTGTTTAATCTACAGATTTGAATAAACATGAGTAGAAAAAATAAAAATAAAACTAGTATTTTCAAAATTTCCTATTGAAAATAGGAACAATATGGAAGGTGCATTCATAAAGTCATTCAAGCTGGTTTATCTTCTTTAAAGCAGTCTAAATGTAAAATTTTACATGTTAAACTTAACATTTAGATTGATTTTAAAAAGGTAAACCAGTTAAAATTACTTTATGAATACACCTACTATTTTAATTTTGATTTATTTAAAGCCACCATTCTATTTTACACCTTTAACTTAGTGTTTAGTTCACAACAAGAAATCAGGAAATGTGAATTCTCAGTTCGAGATTCCTTCGGGATCCAGACTGCTTGCCTTTTATGCTGCATTTCTTACACTTGATCAATTTATTGATCTGTTGATGAAGATGATTTTTTTGTTTTGATTGATTACTTGCGTTTACTTCTGGTAAGATAAATCATTTATTCTCCATTAGATCCCTCACAGAAGGCGAAATTAACGAGAATGTTGCCATGAAGTACAGTACAAAAGTATCCAAAATTACCAAGTGCTTTAAATGGCATTTTGCAAATGATTTAATGTTAATTACGAACATTTTAGAAAAATAAAATAAATACATATACTTACAAACATATTTTCCAATGCATGTTTAGCAAGCCAACAGTTTAAAAACACCGGTATAAACAAATTGCGTAAAGGAGGATAAGCCAGCTAAAATATATCATAAAAGCAATAATTTTTTAAAAAATATCAAATTTCATACTTTGAAAGCATTGTAAGTACTTACCGTGGCAATAAAAGGTATTGTATTGACTATCTCCAATATAAAATGAAATGACATTATCTGTTGCCAGATATTACCCTGAGGAATAAATTATTTTTTTTTAAAAGTGAGTAAGATTGAAGCTGTGCAAGATGGTGTGCTTTAAAATTGATGCTTTATCGACGTGACACTTATGCTTTTCTCTGAAGTCGTTAACGAGATAAGAGAGAAATAAATTTGAATTATTGGCCACATCCTATAGTTTACAGCTTAAGTATTTGACATTTTCGCCACCGAATCATTAATAAAATAATAATTATACAGATTAGATGTTTTCACATTCGAATAATTCAGAACTGAATCTGATCCAAGATTGAAAAATTGTTATCTAGATGCAAATCTGAAGCCATGCATATCACTGCCAATAGCTTCGCATGAAATCCTAAAATTTAGTCTGCAATTCTCCAACTGGCATATAAAAGAAATACAGGATCAGCCAAACTCAAAACATTACACGCTTGGGCCAAGTTCTTATTGACGTCATCCTATGCATAACTCACGTCAAAGTATCACAATTTTTTGATTTTCCAGCTGCATTTTTCGGAATAATTTAACAATTTTGGCATTTCTCCACACACTTTTTCCAAAAAAGGAAAAAGTTTTCCCACCGCATGAGGGCGCACGTACTATCGCGAAAAAAGAAATCGCAACTCCAAAAATCGCAATTATTTATACCGTGAATCTGGATACCGCAAGATACACTGGCGCAAATCCAGTTTTTCGAGATTTGCGATATTATATAATAATACTGTATTTTTAATTTGATTTTTTCTTGGAGGCTATGCTCAGCTTCTCTGCATTTCAAACAATGCTTCACCTCATAGCAACTCCCAACTGTGTGATAATGCCATGTGCGCACACCAGATTTAATTTTGACTGAGCTTGCTTAGTTGTGTAGTAATCTGTAACATCTGGAGAGGTTTAATGGAAAAAAGTGTTTTGACAATGGATTTGGCAGGTGTGGTCAAATACCTACAAATTCATCTTTAGAAAGGGTGGTATCTAGAGGCTCATGTGTTGGCCCAAGGGCCCTCCTACGTGCCAGGTAAACAAATTAACTTGTTGACAAAGCAGCTACAGAAAACATTGGGGATTGTGCAACAATCATTCACCAGTAAAACAACAACTCGAATCTGATGTGGAAAGGTTATATGCACTTAAACAATTCAATAGTACAGTGGAACCTCGCATAACAAGCATAATTCGTTCCAGAGTGTTGCTCTTAATGCGAAACACTCGTTAAGCGAAACAGGGGGACTCCCCCTATTAGGGGAGTCTCCCTATTAGGGGGACTCCCCAAAAAGGAGGAGAACGTCACTTGCTATGGGAAACATAGATCGTTAAGCAAGTCATTTTTTAAAAATTTTTATCGCTCGTTATGCGAATTACTTGTTGTGCAAGGTGCTCGTTATGCGAGGTTCCACTGTATAGCAGTTTACGAGTAAATTGTAGTAGAATCTTACCTTGTATCCTAAATAAAGCAAGAGAAGAGCTTGAGACAAACTGATAAAACTGATGCCAAGCTATTAATTAAAGGAAGGCAGTTAAAAAGCGCACTTAGATTTGGCGTATAAAAGTTTATTAGATATTTATGTGCTCAAACTAAAACTTCAGCACATAAAAATTACTAAAGAAAATAAAAATTCGTTTACCTGAATGGCCCATAAAATAAAAGGCCGGTCTATCCAAACAATAGCTTCCCTGAAAATAATTCAAAATAATCAATTTCAATGGGAATTTAGTAGAATTTTCAAAATTTCAAATGAGAGTCGAAATGAACTCGGTTTATTGCACTCCCGTCAGCTGCAGTGACTGGCTTTATTAAATGTGTCACCCGAGTCAAAGTTGTATACATCATGATCATGCATTATGCATTCATTTCTTACGTACCAGTGAATATAAGGTTTTTCCGAGAACTGTTCTTCCGTCAAATTATTGGCCTGATGCACCAATGATTTGTCGCTCACGACACATTCATAGCTGAAAATTGGAGCAAGTGAATAAATTGCAAATTCCAAACAACAAAGTAATAAATCTTATTAAAATTTCATTCTTTTTTTTTTCAGTTGCTTTTTACACGGGGAAATGTCAAACCACCACCCTTAATTTAGGATTTTGAAGTCAATTGGAAATCCAATAAATCAAGCTTGCTTTCTTCTTCTTCGATGTATGTTGAGGCTGATGCTGTAGGGTTGTAAAGCTTTTGGTAATAAATAATTCTTAATTCTACACAGCTTATTAGTAGCAGGTTTTATGCACTTGTAACAAATATTTTCAGCCGGTTCTTTCACGGTTTGAAATGACTTTTGAAAATTATAGTCACTTTCAAGCAAAACCTTTTCTTTCAGTTCAAATTCAAGACCTGGTTACAGGTGCGTAATTAATTTTTAGAGGCGAAATTGAAGTCTTAAATGAAAAAGTAAACACCAAAGTAAAAAATAAAACTTTGTAAATGCAAAATTGCTATTTGCAAATGCAAAAATGCAATTTTCAGATGCTAAAATGCAATTTTCAGACGCAAAATTTCAATTTTTTATGTGCAAAAAGCAAATTTCATACGTAAATACAAAATTTTTAGACGCAACAATTCAGATATTAAGCGCAAAAATTTATCTTCTAGGTGTAAAAATGAATTTTGTCAGAAATTATTGACATTTTCCAAACCATTGCATTCAAAAACCTCAATTTTAATTTAGTGTTGTAAATTTTCTCATATTTCTTCAACACTTACTCACTCATTCTTGACATTTGAGCGCCAAGAGTTTTGTTTATTACTTCAATTTTTAATTAAAAACACGAACTACAGCCTGCGCTGCACATTCCTTATGTTCGCACATTAACCAAACAAATAATGAAATATTTCAGAAGGAAAAAAATCCAAAAAGATCACGCAATAAGCCATTGTTTTAATTATACTATTTGAGTTTGTGTGAACTAATTACAGTAGACCCCCGCTTATCTGGCATAAACGGGCCGGCAGAATGTCGGATAAGCGAAAATGTTGTATAGTAGGGAATATATACGTATACTGTATATAAGAAATATGTATTTTGGGAAAATAGGAGTTATTTATATGCATTTTGAACATTGATTTGTGTTTATCAAATTAAATTATTCAAAAGAATAAAGCGACTAACAAATTTAAGCCAAATAAATATCAGCCAACCAGAATTATTAAAACTAAAATTATTGATTGAATTTGGTGAATTGCAGAAACGGAAAGAAATATAATGAAGTGATGAATTGAAGTTAGCTCAAAAATGTGCAAAATGAATTTTACCACGTAATATTGGTGAACATATGTAAGCAATATTAGAAAATAGCTTAAAATAATATGCGTTGGGACGTCGGATAATACGGAATGTCGGATAAGCGAAGGTCGGATAAGCGAGGCTCTACTGTATTAAGACAAATTCTAGACTCTGGAAAAAAATTAATAGATGAATCTAGATTTCTGTAAAATAATAACAAACTGGTAGAAACAGATCCAAAATTTCGTGTAACATAACAATCTCTATGATTAAAACAATCAACAAACAAAAATCATTTACCACAACTTAAAACTAAACTAATTCATTCAATATTTAACTAGTGTAACATATTCCCACAAGACAATTCGTGATTTTCCAATAAGAAACTTAGAAAAAATCGATTTACAATTCTCCTAAGTAAACCCCTAACCCATATACTCAATTCTTAATAACCAGTAAAATAATACCAATATTACCAATGCTAAAACTAAAACTAACATTCAGATGGTGGTTGACTATTTTCCAACCAAATATTTACCATGCAGCAGTTGTTGGTTCATCATCTATCATAACACGTAAAACGTATAGAAGACATGTCACTAGCTTGAGAAATAAGTTAAGAATTCGAATTCGAAGACCTAAAAATAAAATAAACATTTATTAACAAGCTATCATGACATCTTAAGCAATGCAAGATATTCAGATTTGTCAAATTTGCAATCTATTACTACTTAATGTAATAAATACTCTCCAAAGCCCTTGACTGAAACAGCCACAAAGGACCTTTCACATCCAAACACAGATTTCCTTGATCCTGAAGGATTTCACTGCATGTATATTTATCACTGTCAGTCAAACTAACAAAAAACTACGTATGGTAAGCCTGAGATCAGATTACAAAATTTTTTTCCCCACATCAATTTTTCTTTTTAAAGTTTTCAATTCTAAACATGAAAAAGACAAGAGTGGAAAAAGGTGCATTCGAAGCACGTTTTACGACTCAGGTTTAGACCTTAGCGGTGCTCGTTATATATATATATATTGAATTGTACTTTTATAACACGATTGCGTAATTGAAACAAATCTTGTCAAGTTAAATTTAGATTCTGAAGAACTTGAAATAAATCTGTGCAAGCAACGAGCTTGTTTTGTTGGACCAATCCAGAAGAATTGCTCGTCCTTCAGTGCAAATTAGTGACAAGTTTGATTCAAATTGAACGACTTGTTTCTACTCCATCCATTTTAATAAGGAAAACTGTCACATCTGTAAGGCTTAAGTCCAGAGGGAGCAAATGGACAACAGAAAACTTTTAACGGGATAATAACGCAAATGATGATTTACCAATTTCGATTTATTGCGAAAATCGGATTTTCAGTATTTAGGATGCGCACGTGAGAGGAATAAAACATGGAATCAATACGACCACAACTGTGCATGAAAACGACCACAACTGTGTTAAATGTTTATTTCCAGCAAACGGTCAATTTTGATTGCAAATGAATTTTTCCACATGTAAACAGTCGGTAATTGTACGGTGCCAGTTAGAGATAGCACTGCGTGTTATTCTTAATTTCATTAAATATTTACTGAGTGTTGATTTTTCTTTTTGAGACTGGCCATGATTAATGATTTATTACAACACACAATGAATAATTAATTATAATCCAACCACTTTTCTGTAGGAACAATTTGCTGCTTGACTGTTGAAATGCGCTGATACAGCTTTTAAAGTGTAGGAAATGTAACGATGCCAAGCGCAATGTGAACACGACCATCATGCGTCTATAAAAACGGAGCCAAAAGTACTTCTCAGCGCCATAATTCGTTTATTATCGCTTTAAAAATGTAGTGCAACACTTCTGGGAAGAGTTGAGATAGTTTAAAAATTTTCCAACTAGATTAAGTTAAGGAAACGGCCACTGGGCTGGATTTAACGTCCAGCTGTACTGACTCAATAATATTGTCCAGGCATTTTGTTTTTGTAGCGGTTTACTAGAGTCGTAAACAAAAACACGCGAATTTGTAATTCGCATTTAATTATAGTCATTTTCATTTAACTATTTGTCAGAAATAAATTATTTCAATATTATTTTTTAAATTATTTTTTAAGAACGCAGATAGTGAGCAAAAGTATAAAAAAAAAATTTCTTCTTTCAATCGATACGGTAAAACTGTGGGTAAGACTCACTTCTGTTCTGATGTAATTTAATAAATAATGATCCCTGTTTAAAAAATAAATTTTTATTAATAACTTTAAAAACGTGCCTTTCTTGTCACTTTTCTTGCCATCTTATTTGCTAATGCTTACAAACATTAGTCAATATTTTATCTCGCATTTGCTAGCAAAGTCAATGATTTTACTGTCAGGCAATTTTGATGTAAACACAATGGCGTTAAAAATCAAATCGATAAATTGGAACAAATAATCTCCTCAAAAAAAAATTTTATTTTATTTTTTCCGAGAAAAATAAAAATCTAAAAATTTCTATTTCGTCATTATCACGTGCATCCAACCCGTCGCTCTTTCGTTTAACAGATAAATTTAGACGAGCTACAAGTTGCAGATGTGTTTCTTCCATGTTCGTAAACATCGTAAAAAAAAATTGAAACACAATGAGCAGTTGACAGTTATTGCTGTGTTCGTTAAATCGATGGGCCAATCCGTACCACTTGTTTATCCGTTTCACAATTTCTCAAGTTTGTTGTGCAACAACAATTTCACACTAAGTGCATTCAAACGATCATTACGAATTCTAAACATCCACAACCCAAACAGTTCAGTTGTTTTTTCTTTTATTTCTCGTGTGAAAAACACGTATCTAATAGCCCGTTCGCATTGAGTAACAGAGTTGCATCAAATTGTTCAGTCTACCTTGGTAAATGCAGTGTGAACTGCAAACACTTCTTGGTGGTTTGAAAAGAATCCATAGGGAGTGTGAAAGTTTTCATGCACACTAATTAGCCATTCTTATAATACAGTTATAAAGTAGTACTGCTTGAGTACCAAGTCCCTAGCCTAGCACTTGCAATCGTTCAGTTTAAATATTTGAAATGTTCAACTGCACCACATGAATTAAGGAACGTTTCTGGGGCTGCAGCAATTGCACTGTCAGTTGAAAAGAATTTAATCACCCTAAACAAACAGCTGCAAATATAGATTTACAGGGTGAAAAGTCTGATTTTCCTCAAATATTTTCTTGTAATGTCATTGCACTACAAAACAATGCTCTGCAACTATACGATTGACACTCACAAATTAATTTAAAATGTAAAATATTAACGTAGATGTACTTACTAGATCTCTGATTCTTGACAAAATATAGCTGTAGTCTTTCTTTAAATGTATTTTCATTGACGTAAAACTCTACCCGTACCCTGTAAAAGAAAACAAAAAGTTTGGTTACATTTATTTTCACACTTCACGAGATCATCAACTTAAAAACTGAAATAATTCGTAGTTCAAATGCTGAATTTAAGTGATGAATTTCCAAGTTAATTCCCAGTTTGTAATAAACTTTCTCGCACGTTAAAATCCAACATTTTAAGTTGAATTTACCTGTCCATTTCAGGTTTAAATTCCATTTTGTTTCAACACGCGGAGATTAATGTTACTATTTCTTTATATTTCTATACAAGTACAGTCGAACCTCGTTATAACGAACCGCGATATAATGAATTTTTGCTATAACGAATTTTTTTTAAATGACTTGGTTGGTTCACCATAGAATACCACGTTAAAAAATTTGTATATAACGAATTATTTGATATAACAAACACATTTTTAGAGACATTGTAATACCCATAAGCCCTTGTTATAACGAATTCTGAAAATTGATCACTTGACTCACCATGAAAAAAAATAAATATTGTTTTTCATGTCAAAATTAAATTTTTTTTTCAGCTATAAAATACATTTTATTATATTTTATTATAACGAACTTTCTCGGGTCCCTTGCGATTCGTTAAACGAGGTTCGACTGAATTTATAATTCATAGAATACAATCTTTACAACCCATAATCCCATCTTTAATCCAACAATCACTCAAAACTAAACTCCCCTACCACTTACAGTGGAAATCGAAAGCCAAAAAATAAATACAAAGCTCCGCCTTTAGTTCGACTTCACAAACCATCCACGTGTAACGCAGTGAAGCATTTTTAAAATCGACCTCCAGTCCACTTAATTCCATAATTAATTTTTTTCTCTCTTTTAAAAAATACTGAATATTTATAGACACAAGAAATATACAAAAACGCATCCAACTATATCACGCAATAATTGACAAACTGTAAATTGTCAAAACCAGGTGAAAATGTTGGAGAAAGAAAGAAAGAAAAAATGCTCTTTTTTATCACGTTCATTTTTCCTCGGCAATTGTAGATGGAAAAGTTTGATAAAATTATCAGACCAAACGTAAAAAAGTTAATTGCGCAATGATAAATGGTTAAAATGTGACGACAATGCACCTGGGGATATGTTGAGCAATGTGGTCGAGACTATCGACTGGAGGAATTTGAGATCCCTCGTATAATTTGCTGGGACTGCGGCTACTAGCGGGAGACGAGTGACGTAAACGTTGTTGTTGTTGCTGGCAGGGGTCATGGCGGCGACTGCTAATGTGCCGTGATGGTTTAAGGTTGAGTTGTCGACTCCGGAAAAACCATAGGTTGTTCATTCTGTTTTTAGGTTTTTTACAGTATATATTTATTAGCTACAATTTATTTGTGTGGAACTGAAGAAATTCGCGAGAGAAATTCTAGATGCTGAGCAACTTTTAAAAAAAAATAAGAAATAAAGAAAATAAGAAAAAAAGTTCTATGATGGAGACTGAGAGCCAACATCCACATAGCAGAAGTTTCCAACCTGTACGCGATAAGTGGATTTTGAATGGGATTTTTAATATTTTGTGGGAGAATTTGATTTTTTTTTAGAAGATTTTGACTATTTTTTGGACTTTTGGTGTTTGATTTTGTGATTTTTAAAGGAAATTTTGATATTTCACTAAAGTTTTTAATTTTTCGGGAGAAATTTCTCATTTTTTGAATGGAATTTTGGTTTTATTTGTGAAAATTTTGATATTTTTGAGGAAAATGTCCTAATTTGTATGGATTTTTGGTGTTGGATTTTGGAATTTTGTGATTTTTGACTGGAATTTGTAGAGATTTTTAATTTTCTTTGGATTCTTGGTGTTTGATCTACTGGTACGTCACCATATTGTACTCTACTAACAGCTACACCATCTTAAAAAGATTGGAAACCTCTGGTATATGGTATCCACAGAAAATTCTATTTTTATCCTAACTGAACCTAATGATGTCTTAGATCCTGAAAGGAACCTCATAAGTTTCATATTTCAAATTGGCCATTTCTTAAAAATACACATCACACATTTGAAAATTTATTCTTGCACTATGAATATGCAAATACCACATTTAACTAGCTGAAATGCAGCCAAAAAGGCTGATCCATTTCCTAATTATTATAGTCAAATGTATTGGCAAGCTTCAAAAGCACTTATTTATACAATAGCCCCCAACTGCACTTCAACTAAACCTCTTCTCCCAATGTTCCTAAGTCCTCTTCCAATGAGTTTCAATCAAGATCAAATTTCCTGACTCTATCTCACCAGCTCAAAAATAATTGCATATTGGTAAATCGAGGTAAATGAACCTAATGCACTTGACAAACTTACAACTTCCCAAGCCTTACTTGCTCTCATTTCCTATGAGAGCCACTCATGTCCTTCTAGATAAACATGCATTTAGTTTAGTCACCATGGTGATACTAACGTCCATCACAAAACCCTCAAACCATTCCACGTAATCTCAAAAATGCTTGTCAGCATGACAGTTATTCAATTGCATTTTTATGAGGCTGCCACGTGCCACCCCCAATGCAAAGACCCCTAAAAAGTAGTTAAGAACTGAAAGTTACAGTACAAATTGCCCCATTTTCTTCAGGTAAAGTCATTATAGAATACTGTCAGCCCTTTGAGCCCATTAGTGTTTCCAAAGCAACTAGAATGGTTAAGTGCTTACACGAGTACTTGTCTCTTGGCCCAAAAAAGTGACTTCTTAGCTGCAGCCAGCAAAAACCAATAGAAAAAAATAAATCATAGCCTTTCAATGAAGGAATAAAATAAAGCTGTCGGTTGT
The DNA here is from genome assembly GCA_034701245.1 of Strigamia transsilvanica. Classification (NCBI taxonomy): domain Eukaryota; kingdom Metazoa; phylum Arthropoda; class Chilopoda; order Geophilomorpha; family Linotaeniidae; genus Strigamia; species Strigamia transsilvanica. The sequence continues at coordinate 2,073 of JAQIXU010001014.1, read as the reverse complement.
CGTGTGTGGGTTTAAAGATACCAACGAATTCTGACAGCCAGAAAATTTCTCTTGAAAGGCATGAGCGAGCAATGCTGTCCCATCCTCCCAGTGATAAATCAATAAGAGGCATGTGCACACTGATACACCTGTATAAATAAAACATAACTTCTGTTCGTAATTGTGCAAGCCATAGTTTTCCTTTAGAAAACGACGAAACAGCGGAAAATGTTGGCGAAAAGTTAGTACTGTATTGAAGCAATTTTGGTACTATGCCACTGAAATTTGTAAATTTGTTTCTGCACCTACAGTTTGCACCTGGTATCTTGATGCCAAATTCATACTGCGCATCCCATTCAGCGTGGACGATTTCCTGATTCCAGTTGTTATTTAGCAGTACACTCAACCCTCGCTTTGCGGCCTAGATAGGTTCCGGAAAAGTTGGCTGTAAAGCGAAATGCTATATAACGAATCAGGGGCAATTCCCGATTTTTGGCTGTATATCGAAAATATTAGGCCGTAAATGAAAATTTAGCGATAATGGCACAAGGCCGTTATGACGAAAAGCCGTATAAAGAGCGGCCGTATAGCGAAGGTTGAGTGTATTAGGCCTAATAATGCTAAAATAAAGTAAATAAACATAATTTACAGCATGTTATCAAAGTTTTGTTGCTTTATTTCCTTTGTGTACCACAAGCTTGACAATCGCGGTTTGAATTTGGCATCAAGATACCGGGCGCGAACTTTAGCTTTAGTCAATCCAATCGACTTTTAGATGGTATCACCTACACCCCAAGTAAATTAATAAATAAAAATGTAATATCCGCCTTCACGTTTCAAGAAATGACACTTGAACAACAACCTTTTTCAAATTTAATTCCATTTATTATTCTTTATTCTTTGAAGAACAGCCAATTGCAATTCCACTGTCATATACTGCATTCTGTTTTGAACCCAGGGCAAGTGCACTTCATCCGAATTGTACTAGAGCTCTAAACTTGGCAACTCCTTGGTCGTCACAATCACACCAAGCATCAAGTCGCGAATCCTATATGCATCATAAATTGCCTATATCTGTTATGCAGTTACCTCATACAGAATTCTTCGGGTTTCTCTACTTCGAAGCAATGCAAAGTCGTATGAAATCGACAGCATTAACAAAACATTTCCTGACTTTGTTTCTCTTCTTTCCATACAAATTATAGCGTCCAGAACTAGCAACAAATTCATGATGTGCGATGCCTTTGGGATCATGATCCACAAACAATGCACTTCTTGGTAAACTCTATACAGAGTTTTGTTTACTTTAAAACATTTGACATTGAGAGTAACCCTAAATTCCACTTCCCAGACTGAATAGCTTTTAATTAAAAGGTAAAAAATCTAATAGAATAGGAGTAGCTTTTCAAAAAAGAACAATTTCTTTCTAAAGTTTGTATACAAAAAGAAAAAAATTAGAAAACCTGATGGTAATGTTGTGCTCATTTCAATTTTTTAATTTATTTCCATTGAAAACATTTTGTCAACCTGATCAAATTGCCCCAACGCTTTGCAATTTTAATCTTCGCTCATGGGAACGCAGAAAATAAGATTTGAAAATTGCTTCATATATATGATCAAAAATTCGATCATCCTCCACTTTCACTCCTGGGAATGGCCACACATGTTTGGAAATGTGATGACCTGAATAAATCCTAACATTCTCAAGAATTTCAAAGCAAATCTGTTGCAAATCCAACATAAAAAATCAATAACTCTTGTAATGCACCTGTTGTCCAATTAACTCACATCTGGACTGGCTAGCTCTTTTCACTTCAGGAAATTGCAGTAAAAACAATTGCAACTTGTGAACTGTACATAAAACTGCGAAATTTAAAGTTCAAATACCGTATTTCTTCCATTTGTCCGCGGGCCTCCATTAACCCGCGGACCTCGAATAACGCACGGGGTAAAATTAAAAATTGCAAATAACGCACGGGACTAATGTCACGTTTCCGAAACGTATCGGAAACGTATCCGGGGAACGTATTCATCAAATTAAGTCGAAATTCATGAAAAATTCATCAAATTAAGTCGAAATTCATGAAAAATTCA
>JAQIXU010001013.1:0-21719 GCA_034701245.1 Strigamia transsilvanica | reverse complement strand
TGTTTGATTTCCTTTAATCTCAGAACTTCTAAAATTAAAGGAAGTCAAATATTCGGTCCACATGTTTTATAAATAACGTACCCCGGGTAATACGACGTTTTCTTACATCTTACAAATTTGAAAATTACGAAAGAACAACACAATCACAACTGGTTTTGTACAAATGATAAATTGAAACAAATTTTCTGTTTTTACCTTAGTAGAGTAGTGGCACCGCCAGTCTATGGGCCTGAGCAACCCAGATTGGCATTCATAAAGCAAAAATTACACTTTTGGGCATAAAATGATTTTTTTAGTTAAAAATATGTAGGCAACTTTCATTTTTATTGGGAATTATTTAAGGAATATAAAAATAAGTACCGTAATCGTGTTTTTGGGTTCCTAATTTTTATATCGAGAGAGAAAGAAAATAAAATGAAACCAATAGTTAAATCCGGTGTTAGGACTTTTCACCGGGCGACATTTCACCGGGCGCCATTTCACCGGGGACATTTCACCGGTGGGACGTTTCACCGGTGGGACATTTCACCGGGTGACATTTCACCGGGCGGTTTTTCGTTTTTTTCCCGTTTTTTTTATCTCATTTTCTGCAAACGGGACTCGCTTTTTCTAGTAATTTAATGACCATTAATGTTTTACATTTTTTTTCCACGTTGAAAAATATATATTTTTTGTCGTCCGGTGAAATGTCACCCGGTGAAATGTCTCACTGGTGAAACGTCCCACTGGTGAAATGTCCCCGGTGAAATGTCACACGGTGAAAAGTCACCCGGTGAAATGTCCCCAAACCGTTAAATCCAATCCATTTATCAAATAAAAATGTTACTGTTTCATGTAATAAAATTTCAATGTCTCATTGCTATCAAAATACAATTTAAAATAACTACTAATAACCTCAAATCTACACAAAAATTTTGAGATGTACGTATAGGAGAAAGAATAACGAAATCTAAATAACAAAAATGTATGAAATATTTTTTAAAATTGCATCTTAAGCAAGGTTTTATTTTGTGGAAAAAATAAATTTCAACAAATTTTAGTTTTCTGAATTTTGGGCCACGCTTCCTGCCTCTACCCAGTGTGAATCCCGAGCAACGCTATGATTGTATGACAAAGAGATAAATTGATCTCAATTGGCACAACTCCTGCATTGGAAAATGCGCACTAGGAGCACTGACAAGACAAACTGAATTAAGCGATTAATAACTTTAAAATAGTGAGTCTTATGTGTGTTTTTATGAAAAAAAATATTTATTAAATCAGAATAAGTTTAAGTTATCTTCATTTTTGAACATAAAAAAATGGATTTTAAATATTTGCTTGAATAACTTGTTCTGTATCAAATAAGATTAATTATAAATGATTAATCTGGTCATTCATTTGTGTTTTGCTATATGATTTTTTAAACTCCTATCTTCAACACAGGAATAAGCACATAAATGGCACTTGAACGGTTTCTCTCCTGTATGGGTGGCCAAATGTCTGTTTAAATGGTCACTTCGATTACAAGAATAAGCACATAAATGGCACTTGAACGGTTTCTCTCCTGTATGGGTGGCCAAATGTCTGTTTAAATGCTCACTTCGATTACAAGAATAAGCACATAAATGGCACTTGAACAGTTTCTCTCCTGTGTGAGTTAAAATATGTCGTTTTAAATGCCCACTTCGATTACAGGAATAAGCACAAAGATGGCAATTCAATCCTTTTTCTTCTGTATGTGATTCAACATGTTGTTTTAAATGTCCACTTCGATTACAGGTATAAGCGCAAAGGTGGCATTTGAATGGTCTCTCTCCCGTATGGGTCAATAAGTGTACTTTTAAATCCTTACTTGCAATACAGGAATAAGCACAAAGATGGCACTTGAATGGTTTCTCTCCTGTATGTGTTAGAATATGTTGTTTTAAATGCCCACTTCGATTACAGGAATAAGCACAAAGGTGGCACTTGAATCGTTTTTCCCCTGTATGAGTTAAAATATGTTCATTTAAATGCCCACGTTGATTACAGGAATAAGCACAAAGGTGGCACTTTAATCGTTTTTCTCCTGTATGAGTTGACATATGATGTTTTAAATGCACTTGTTGATTGCAGGAATAAGCACAAAGATGGCACTTGAATCTTTTTTCTCCGGTATGAGTTAAAATATGTTGTTTTAAATTCCCTCTTGTAGTACTGGAATTGTGTTCCTGTGTGCACTCGCACATGGGCAGTCAATTGTGTTTTCAGCCTAAAGGAAAGTGAACACACATCACATTTGAAGGGCTTTTCACCAGTATGTAGAAGCATGTGACTTTTCAAATACGAATAACGTGAACACGAATAATCGCACAGATTGCAACTGAAACGATGTCGTTTTCCATTCATTTTGAATGCAGAAACTGTTTGTTTTGCCAAATGAGCACGGACTTTATGCTGATCAATAAGATATCACAATCACATCAAAAATGAATATTCTGAAATCTAAAAAAGTCAAACATTATACATAGAAGTTGAAAGTAATTTTTTACAAATAGCAATTTAATTAACGCTATATCTACCTCACTGCTCACAAATAACGCGTGGTCAGTCGTAGCTTTGTCTCGCGTGTGGAACGCAACCCACGGAGGTGGTTGTGGGTGGGGCACGAATGACCAGTCAGATAGCGCCACCTTTTGAGCAGAAATTGTTGCGACCTTGCAGATTAAGAAAACAGAAGATGGTATTTCATTTCGCAAGTGATAATTTTTTTAAGTAAAATACGTACAAAGAAATTGCATTTGGATGGTTTTTCTTCAGTATGGAGTTAACCGCTACCAGGCATCCTTGGACAGACTGTGGAACTAATAGATGAAGTAAACTTTAATAAAAAAAAGTAGTAAGTATGTTTAGAAATATCGATTTCAGTTCGGTTATATCTCACCTGAGCTATTAAAATAAGACCAAATGATTTTCTTAACTGTATAACAGCGCGTAGTGCCTCGAAGCTTTGTCCCACGAATTGGCCACACCCCATCAAGGGGAACGTGGGTAGGGCATGAATGACCAGACTGGTGGTGCCATCTGTTGTATAATTTGTAACAGAGTTTGAGAATCATCTACAATTTAGGAACAACAACCATGATTTTCTGATACTGATTTTAATGTTTCAACATGTTTTAAATTCAAAATAAAGCGAGAACAAAATACAATCACAGATTTTATTTTATGGAAAAAATAAATCGACACAATTTCTAATTTTCTGAATTGTTGAGTTGATAAAAATTCCATTTTTAAATACTGAACTGAAATGTACGAATAAATGCGGAAATAAAACGTTTCTGCGAACATGTGAGCAATGTCACAAGACATCAATATGTCCTACTTGTTCTACATTCATTTTTTTTTAAAGTGGGGCCCCGAGAAGTCGCGGCTCCAAAAATGACCAATGCGTTGAAGTTTGAAACTTTAAATGATAAAATAAATTTGAAAAAAATTAAATGCGTCCTCCTTGTGTTTTGCGAGCCCCTGACCCCTCGGTCAGCACGCAGAGTGGTCCCACATTAATAACTTTTAACAAAACTCTTTGTTTAACATTCTTTGAAGAAATTCCTATGATAAAAAAACCACCAGCCAGTACAGTGCATATACGTGGCACCATCTGGAAACAATCAGGGACACCCGTTCACAGTACGATCGAACCACCGGAAGAAAATTCCCTAGACAACAATGAAGGCCTATGATATAAGCCTCTGACGAGCATTCACTCGCATCCAACGTTTGGACCCGAAGGGTCATCGGAAGGAACAAGGCGACGCCATTGACCACACGCATCAACAACGCCATCTTGGACGAAACCAGAAGACTAAAAATGGACTAAAAAAAGTGGTTGAATTTGTGTAAAACATGTTAAAACTGTTTGAATGAGTAAAAACCGTGAAGAAATTGGTAAAAACTGTGAACAATGTGAAAAAAATCAAATAATATCGAAAATCAAAAAACTTATCATTCGATTTTCTTCCCATTAATCCTATAATCCTATAATCCGGATTACAATTTGGCGAAACGGGAGTAAATCCCGGAGATCCCATTCCTAAGATATGCTGTTAGTCGAGGACGTCGGACATATAGGAAATCCAATTCGTCGTAAACAACCAAATTTATATATTTACACAGGAGTTCTTCGTCCAACCAATATGTTGATTAATAAAGAAAGTGTCCTTGTTTCAACCTTCACTGGAGGCGAGGGATACCACAGACATGTTTGATATAAAATGGTGGCAGCTTTATAGAGCGATCTTGGGAAGATGTGCGTGTGAGAGCGCAAAAAGAGGACAGGACCGTCGACCGATTAACCCGTGAGTCCTGGGTGACATTGTCAACTTGCAACTAGGTCACTAAAGAAGATGAACTGAAAGCGGGAGAGCAGAGCTGAACTTTGTTAGTGGTTTTATAGGCAGAAATCACATGGTCAACTAGACCAAACTACAGTGTGCGTAATTAATACTATTGAGAGGGGAGGGAGGTGAGAAATTGGTGTGATTGTATTAATAGAAGCGCATATCTAACCTATAAGCAATAGACCGGTCTGATATCAAATGTATAGATCTAAGAAAGCGCATAGGTAAATTAGAATAAGGTGTGGTAAAATAGTTCAGATTATTCCAAAAATAAGAAACTTGATTATTCGGGTTGAAATTTTATTGCTCGTAAAGCGGTTATTATTTTTATAACAATGTTTCAGCAAAATATTTTCACTTGAAAAACTTGTTAGATTTAGTCGTCTCCAAAAATAGCTTTCAGCACATGCACTAGACGAATAGCATCAATGCCCTCATCCTTCAGCTTGGCAATCAGCTATCAAGAAAAATAAGTTTAGTACTGAAAATGTTTGTAAACAAATAATAAAATAATAATATTCTACATCTTGAACTTGTTGACTTTGACGCATGCACTCAACAATAGCTTTGAAGTCGTCTCCCTTGAGGAAAGTCACAAGTTTCTTCATGTCAGGATCGTTTTCTAGCTACAATACGAAACAAAAGATTGTACTCAATATTTATCGAATGAAATTTTTACATTTGGTCGCTTACTTTGTCCATAACTACAAGCATGATTGTATCTATATCAAGTTTGCCGAGAACTTCGTTCAGCAGTTCACCCAGACTTCTTCTGCTCGAAAAACGAACGGAATTTCCACCTGTAACGAACTTCTTGACACCGTCCAAAAATTCATCCACGTCAATACCTTCTCCCTTAAACTTCTCTTTAATCTGCAAAGAAGAAAAAACAATAGATGCGTTTAATTTCACTGAAATTAACAATTTTGCTTTTTCACCTTTTGATAATTTGGACACGTTTGCAGTTGCGTTTTCACTGTTTTCCAGTTCTCGCCCCTGAAGAAGTCCACAATTCGTTTTACGTCTGGATCGCTTACAAGCTAAAAAATCAATGGCAATGCATAATAAGAGAGAAATGACTGAGAGAGAAAGTCACTAGCTGCATTCAATGTTCGGTGACGATAACCGTTTTACCCGTTATCACCATTGAAATTGAAAACGGCAAAAACAAAACGATTTGAACATTGAATGCAGCGTGCAATAATGCAGTGGATGAAGATACAAGATAATTTCAATTACCATTTGCTGCACCCATAATAATATCTCATAAACACCGGTTTCTTTGATCACACCTTCAAGCATGTCTTTAACGTTTCTTCCTTGAACTTGGTTGTAATAACGGGAAACGCCAAACAACGCTTTAAACATTTCCGTAAGTTTCACCACATCAATACCCTCATTGTGCAATTCCTCAATCAACTAAAAATTTGAAAAATCACAAATATTATTTTAAATTTAAATTTTAAAAATCTATACACTAACATCTTGGACGTCTTCATTCTCATTCATACAAGCTTCAATTCCTTTGTTTTCATCACTGTTGAGGAAATCAATGAGTTTTTTCATGTTTGGATCGGTGTCGAGCTGCAATTTTCACAAATTTTTATTATTCATACAAAATCAAACAAGAAATCGACGACATACCTTCGACTGGACTAGCACCATTATGTTCTCCAAATCGATTTTTTCGAGCAAATCGTTCAAGTGTTCGCCCAATGGACGCCTTGCTTGAAAACTGCTGTCCCCAACGACAAATTTCTTGACGTCTTCTAGCAGTTCAACAAGATCTATGCCTTCTGCTTGCAGTTTCTTGTTCATCTGGAAGTGAGAAACACTGCAGTAGCAGTTTGGACAAACAAAATTATTCATTTGAGTTATATTACCGAATCATAACCTGGACAGTTTTTCAGGTGGTCTTTTATGTTGGTCCATTTGGAGCTTTTGAAAAACTCGACCACACGTTTAGTATCAGGATCTGATTTAATCTGAATTTATAAGCAGAAAAAAATGTAAGGTCCAGAAAAATGTAAGGTACCGTACATCGGTACCTTACCAACCTTACGGTAAGTGTTTTAAATATTAAACTCTACCCTGTCTTGAATCCATGGTAACAAATCAAGAAGTCCAGCTGATTTTACAAATTCATCAATGAAGTTCTTGACATTTCTTGCTTCGTTGTAATAAGTCGAGAGTCCGAAGAGCGCGCGAAACATTTCCACCAGTTTCTGCACATCTATGCCTTCGTTGTACAGTTCTTCTAACAACTACAATTGAAAGGGAACGCAAAAGCTGCTATAAAAATGTGAGTGTTTGGGCGGATTCGCATGGTCAGGGGAGGACCACGTGGTGCTGGATGCAACACACATATCACGATGCACCGTTTTAACGGTTTAATGACTTTATTGCAGATTGTCTAAGAGTAAGTTCCCAGAAGTGCTTTGCCTGGGCCACAGTCTAAGATCAAGTCCAGTCTAAGATCAACTACTGACCCTATGGCCAAAGGATCTCAAGGGCAATGAGATCAGCAATCTGTTGTTTGCCGCGCACTACACGGACTTCGTAGAACATATCGAACACCTACCGTCTATAACTGGGACCCCCATATCGTAGATACAGGCCCTCACTTCCGGTTCCGCCTTGCGAGAGGTCCAAAGACCACTTCCAGTAATTCAGCTCTACCTGGCAGCCGACGTTATGGTAGTAACCGCCACACGGTCACAGATTCAACGCTTCTATTCTCAGACCCGGGTTCTACTTCCTGTCTGCCCAGGACACTTCTGGGACCACACCTCCACTTGGCAACAAGGAGTTGCAAAGGGCAGTGACCATTGGTCACAAAATTAGTCTAACTATTTGTATTTTGTTGTTACGCCATTGGGTCTAAATTTGTTTGCTTGGACTCACGTCTTGGACATCCGGGCTGTCGCGCATGCAGGCTTCAAGTTCTTTCGCTTCATCGCTATCCATGAAGTTAATGATTTTCTTCATATCCGGATCCGAATCCAGCTGTATAGTAAACGTAGTATTTGAGCCTTGTGGCCAACGGCAAGATTTGTATTACATACACTCTGAATGGTGGACATGATGGCTTCCAGGTCTAGCTTTTCAATAAATTCGTTGACATGTTCACCCAATGGACGACGAGCTTGGAATTTTCTGCTGCCTCCCGTCAGAAACTTTTTGACATTTTCGAGGATTTCGATGATGTTAATGCCTTCTAGTTGCAGTTTACCATTTATCTGAAATTAAGTAGAATCAATACCAATATTGACATATCTATGTAGTTATCTTACGGAATCGTATGTTGGGCATTTCTTTAAGTCAGTTTTGATGTTTTCCCACTGTTCACGTTGGAAAAATTCGATAACTCTTTTGGTATCAGGATCATTTCTTATCTGTTAAAAAAACAAAAGTGAAATAAATGTAGTAATTAAACTATAAATATCATATTTGCCAATTATTCGTTTATTACTTACTTTGTCTTGAATCCATGGCATCAAGTCTAACATACCAGTTTCTTTTATTAGAGAGTCAATCAAACTTTTCACATTTCTTCTTTCTCTGTCCAGCGCTGTAAAATTATTTAATTATTTTATCAGTTTTGGTTGTTACAAATCAAGGCTATTACATATCAACGTGTGTAAGTGTAATCACTAGACGTATAAAAAAAAAGTGTTTTGCACTTCGTTATTTTCAAATCGAATTCAGAAATTACAATAAAAGTTCCGAAAGTTTAACATTAGATGCATTGAATTCATTAAAAAAGAAGTGACTTTTCCTTTCCTTCTAACAATTTGATTCTGACTAGTAATTTCGCATTTGTGGCAGTAACTTGCTATTTTTTTTTTTACTTTTTGATACAAAGACAATAAATTGTGGTTAGCTTGTATTTAAAATGTACCTGATGGAGCTGCTGCAGCTGCCCCAACTAAAAGTAACAAAATCCAGATCTTCATTGTGTTTGCTATCCAAGAAGAAAACCAAGAATTAAAATCAACAACAAGTGTATGGTACATTTCTAGTGAGTCTTACCTTGACTTGAGCTGAAAATGAAGTGTTTAAGCGAAAGCGAGTGAGTGTTTTTATACTTTGTCCAAATGTGATGATATCTTGATGTTGAACAAATACACTTTGATTTATTGCTTATCATATTTCACTGAAAAAATTCCTCGAGTGTTTTGCTGCTAAAACAAAAAATTCATTTTTTACCAAGTAAATCATTATCAATCTACACTTGACAATATGTGTATCAAAGTACAGCAACAATGTTTGCTTCAAGTCCAGAGTGACAACAAAAAAACTTGCTGACGATACATAGAAATTGGGTTACGTAATTTCAACAGACATTCTGGTACTCAAATGGAAGTGAATTGATTTTTGTGTGGGATGTATGACAAGGGCTGCAAACTTATTTTTAAAAAAACGTTGGGCCAACATTTAATTGTAAAATGTGTCGATTTTGATCATTTTATTCTCAAATTCCTAACCTTGCTGCACGAAAAAATTTCGCTGACCCTGAAGCATAAGATTTTAACTGTAAATGTTAGACTGATTGCAATCTTTAATCAGCTTTGGCGGGGCCTTGAATATAACAACACCATGGTGCCATTCTGCACTTCCGGTACACGTTTGTATACGACCAATGGTAGGCAGTGTTTACGTCATGATAGTGACACACTTGAGCGAAAACCAGGCTATCAAATGTATACAAACAGACAGATTTCAGTTAACTATTTTAAAAATAAAACATTATAATTTGATTTTAGAGTTTATTGAAGACTTTTCGATCGAGACAGACAACTGTGAAAATTCCGATAAATGGTAAAGTAAAACCAAACTGGCACCAAAATGGAATTAAGTACAAACGAAAATAATGTATTCTTGAGTTTTGTCACAAATTTTAATAGTTCTTGCTTTTAGGATAAGCTGTGCGAGCTAAATTTGGTTCGTTTAGGGATTGAAATAGATCGGACGGCCATTTTGTTGTTCCTGATAAGGAAAACCGCATTATAGATAACATTTCACTTTGTCACCACATGTGACATTGAAAAGGCAAGCAATAAATATGTTTACCAGGAAACTAATGCTATGTAAACACACACGGTTTCCAGATAAATAAAATTTGAAGTTTTAATTATCTGGAAAGCTTGTTACAGTTGTGTTCAGAAAAACTGGATTTCCACTGTATGCTGGCAATTGAAATTATAAACAATTTCATGTTTCGCCACTAGACGTCAACAGGTGATAATATAGCCTAGGAAAAATGGTCCAAATTGGCCCAAAAATAAAGTGCATTCATGAAGTTTTGTATCATTTTACACCACAAAACAAAACAAACTGTGACCAGTAACTGGTCAGTACCGCATCAAAGTCGCAGCCATGACGCAGCTCCACGTCACCAGGTGGAGCTGCATACTCGAAGAGGACTTTGGTCCCTCTCGCAGGGCGGTACCGGTCACGTGGCACCAACGTGACAGCAACTTCTGGTCAACAGTTCGTTCGCCACGGTGACCATGCATGGTCACACGACCACGCACATCCGAAACGTTCAAACAAAGATTGAGAAAGAGATGAAAGTGACTTAGATAGTCACAAGCGCCGTGCGCCGCCCTGCGAGTCTTCTGGCCACGTGGTTGGCACTTGATCATGGACTCGGTCATTTGGACGCTCAGGTCCCGGCGGTGGACAGCATCCACATGCCACGCAACACGTCGTCTGCTAGCTGCAGCATCTCAATCTATCCCGATGGCGAGAACCTGGTCAGTTGTGACCAGTTGTTCTCGTGCCAAAGTGAAGACTGCCAGGAACATAGCGTGGGCGACCTGGTCACGTGACTTCCGGTCACGGACCAGTTATATGTCATTTCCTGGTCTTTTTGCGCACTTTTTCTCCTTTTACCGTTTGCAGCGCCATCTATTGCTAGATGCGTTAACTATGGTTGCGTTCGTGTTAAGAGACGTTTGGAGATCAGACGGTCACACAATCATCTGACAAAGGACTATTGATCAAATAATGCTCAAACCAAGTAATACAACAAAAGTAGCAGTGTCTAGACCAGAGAGAACATTCCAGTTTACTACAATTCCTTTTGGATTATGCAATGCACCGAGTGCATTCCAGCATTCTAGCATTCTACCATTTGTCATCAAGATTTCTCGCCCTTATAGTTCCACAACTGGTTTGTGTTTGCAAATTACACGTGCTCTGTGATGCCAGTCCAAGGGTAGGCCCTTAGACTGGAAAAAATAAAAATAAAATATAGTCAGTCTCGTTGTGTGTGGCCAAAGTCATAAATAGTCCCCACTAAACCACTGACATTTCCAAAATTGGAGTTGGCCAGTGCGCTCATCTTATCCCAACTGTTGGCTAAATTGCAAGCTTTGCAATTCAGTTGTGTATTCTTGTGGACAGACTCTTCTGAACTCTTTTGGATCTGCAAAAAGCAACAGATAGCCATTCAGTATGGCTCTAACAGAGTTAGGAAAAAATTGAAAGAATATAAATTTCTGTTCTTGATGTCAAGGTCCAGAAAAAATTAACCCTGCCTACAAACTCACTTATGATATCAGCACACAGTGCCCTCGAGAGTGACAAAATATTAACATTTCTATTCCAATATGATTAATTTGCAGAGCTGTTAGATTTTGTTACTGTCCACGCATGGACATTAAAGCGCATGATTGCCAAATATCAAAACTTAAAAGCGGAGAAAAACGCCATGGAACTCGAGGTGCAGAAATAACACCTTTAGGTACGGAATCACCGGCTTCAGGTACGGAATCAACGGCTTCAGGTACGGAATCCGAATCCGAAATAGAACTCAACAGAAATGATGAATCTTTCACCGCATGCTGTTCAACTAATCAAATTCCTGTTGTCCCCGAACTTGCAGATTTCTGTCGCATTTTGGGGGTGTCAAAGGAAATGTTGGATACTGGTACAGTCGAGAGTGCCTCCAGAACGAGTTAGAACAGTGGCAGGTACCAGCCTGGCTACACAAAGACAAATCTAAATGGCCAAATCGATTCTTGGAAGCCTCCACTGATGACATCAAGCAGTTTGAAGATCGTTAGAAGACTATACGCCATTCAAACTTCTCCATTGCCATTGTCATTGTCATTAATTGTGGATCAAATTACCTGATCCAATCCGCACGCGGATCATCGGATCGGATCAGATCAGATGCACAAGCTTAATCCTGCAGGTGCAAAGGATAAGTAATGAACAAATTACTAAGAGCATTGATTTTTTTTCTTTCCTGCTGACAAGTGAGTGCATTCCATACAATATGGTTGACCATGCTGGATTTAAACTAATGATAAATGTATTGCAACCAGCATACAAAATTCTGTGTAGGACAACATTTTCTCACTCCATAATTCCAAGTATGTATTCTAAGGCAAAAGAAACTTCAATTTTGCTGCATGACAGCTGATTGCCGTGGAGCACTCCTGTACATGTCTTTAACTGTTCACTTTATTGGAAACCATAATTTTAAATTGTCGGCATGAGCCCGATAACCACACTGGAGAGAATCTAAAATCAAGTTTTCAACGTGTTACTTGCTTGGGATGTTTTCAGAAACGTTGATCCAAGAGTTATTAGCAAAAATTCAAAAACCTCAAAGGGTTATTGCACACTTGGGTATATTGAAATGTGATTTTCACACCAAACAGTAACAGTTTGCCTATCGCATTCATAGTCACTTTGAAAAAAATCGCACAGGCCTAGTTTACATTATTGAAATAAACCATAAATTCTTGTATATCAACTATCAGAGTGGGTCATATTATTAGGAACCCAGCAAATTAAGCCAATTGAGCCAATAGAGAACACTTTGAGCATGAGACCAAACTTGCTGGAAAAAAGTGCATATTCCAGCAAGGCAAAGTCAACAATTGAATGGTTTTCATTAAAGAAACTGCAACTTGTGATGACACCAATAGGACATTCCCTGTAAAATCTAATTGATTTAATATTTTCTCATTTGCTTAGTTGATTTGTGTTTAGTGTTTTCTCATTTGTTTAGTTGATTGGTGTTTAGTGTTTTCTCATTTGCTTAGTTGATTTGTGTTTAGTATTTTCTAATTTGCTTCGGATTTCTCTTACTCTATTGGCGATGAATGGGTTTGATTTCTTCTGTTGCTCTCGGATCCGGTAGAAAGTGATTGACGAATCCGTCCAATAAACAGTTTTATGAATGTTTAGAGTTCTCAATTTGACTGATATTCTTGATAGTAGCAGGGCGCTCATCAACGTGACCTACGCCAATTTAATGGAAGTTTCCTTAGCTTTTGGTGTAACTGTTGCAAACTTGGTGCAACGCCTTTCTCACATCACCGGAGACCACATCAGCAGGGTCCACATCAACCCGGCAGTTTTCATTGCTTTCATAATCACAAAAAAAATCAGCGTGGAGCGTTGCCTTTACTACATTTTCTTTCAATGTTTCGGCGCCACCACCGGTGCCGGTTTATTGGGGGCGGCTGTATACGGGGACCCGCAAACATCATTGCTTAATGTTTGCGATTGCGTCGGGCACGTGTTCGCAGACGAGTGGATTATGGTGGCGCTGACAGATTTTGTAAGTGATTCGAAAGGTGCAACTCCGAAACACTTTTGTAAGTGACTCGAAAGGTGCAACTCCAAAACACGACAATTAGTTGTCGTGATCTCCTTTTCATTCCCCGGCAATGTAAAACCTAATTGATTTAATATTTTCTCATTTCTCAGTTGATTTGTATTTAATATTTTCTCATTTGCTTTGGATTTCTCTTACTCTATTGGCGACAAATGGGTTTGATTTCTTCTGTTGCTCTCTGATCCAGTAGAAAGTGATTGACGAATCCGTCTAACAAACAGTTTTATGAATGTTTAGAATTCTCAATTTGACTGATATTCTTGATAGTAGCAGGGCGCTCATCAGCGCGAGCAACGCCAATTTAATGCAAATATCAATAGGTTTTGATGTAATTGTTGCAACCTAGGTGCAACGCCTATCTCACATCAGCGGGGATCACATCAGCAGGGTCCACGTCAACCCGACGGTTTTCATTGCTTTCATAATCACGAAAAGGATCAGCGTGGAGCGTTGCCTTTACTATATTTTATGTCAATGTTTTGGCGCCACCACCAGTGCCGGTTTATTGGGGGCGGCTGTATATGGAGACGCGCAAACATCATTGGGTGCGACATTGCTTTATGTTTGCGATTGCGTCGGACACGTGTTCGCAGACAAGTGGATTATGTTGGCGCTGACAGATTTTGTAAGTGATTCAAAAGATGCAACTCCGAAACACTTTTGTAAGTGACTCGAAAGGTGAAACTCCAAAACACGAGAATTAGTTGTCGTGATCTATTTCTTTCCCCGGCAATGTAAAATCTAATTGATTTAATATTTTCTCAGTTGCTTAGTTGATTTGTGTTTGTTATGATTAAGTGTTTGTGATTGTCTGTTTTAAATCACTCAAAAACCTTTTAGTTGCCCTCTTGCATAAACATTGTGAGCTGTCAAGGTCTCAGTTGATCAGATGTGAACCCCAATAAAAAAAGGGAGAGTCCCACACTTACTTGATGTATTTCAGCGTGCTCGCCACGTCAAATCGTTTTTAGCCATAAGTAAAAGTTTTGTTACGTTATTTTAACCATCGCCTCGTCTCTTGTTATTGTAACAATCGCTGCGACGCCGGATTTTATTTGTAAATCGCAAATTCCCATCTGGGTCACCTAAATTAATTGGCTTTTCCCCCTTAGAGCACACCTTTGGGCAGTTAGGTTCCTCGGCTTAGCACCTCATTGGTCAAGCCGATTACCTGACCAAGTCTATAAAAGCGGGACTGAACCAACAACTGAACAAACCACAACCACTGCCTGCTAGAGATCCTCAATGCATCAAACCTTACACCAAGAACATAAGAAGTGACTGAGGACAAAAGCACAGGCAGTGTGGTATCCAAAAGGAAAGTTTTCCCAGTTCTAACTGGTAAAATAGGAATTGTCGATGTATCGGCCCCGAGACTATCTTGAAAACGATCATATCTACAGTTGGTCCGTAGCCCTAACCAGAGTAACGTGGCCAACACCATGCAGTACAACTCTGACCACAATTTTGTTTGTCGGCCAAATTAAAACACAATTTTAATAAAATGGAAAGCAGGGGTAATTTAAAAAAATATGATTAAAAAAATATTTTTTACTTCATTTGATTTTTTAGTTATAAACACTTTGATAAATACAATCTAACATATGGCTAACGTGTTACATTTCTTATATAAATACGTTTAAGTAATGTAACTGCACTATTACTTTCAGTAGACATGAGTCAACAACAAAAACCAAAAACCAAAAACCAAAAAATTAAACTCCAAGAAAAAAGTAAGTTAAAATTTTTTATTTACCATATAATTCTTTTCTTGAATTTATTTTTATTTTTAATTTAGATATGACAAAGGCCCAGGCATTGATCCAAGCCGCTAAAGTTGAGGCTTACAGATGTATGTATTTTTAAAATATAAAAATAATAATTACAATGTATAATTTTCTTTCTTTTGTTTTTCAGTAACTTTAAAAAGTAAAAAAATTAAACCATCTGTAAACAAGAATTTGCGCTTGGAAAAGGCCGCAAAACAGAAAGAGGCGTTTAAAGGTATAAACACAGAATTCATACACTGTTAAAGAATATACACCTATCCCTCGATTTACACTGAAGATAGGTTCCGCACAAAACCGTGTATATCGAAATCTTGGATTTTGCTATGTAAAACCGTGTAAAACGAAAAAAGCACCAAAATGTGCATAATTCAGTCATCTATTTACGTAAAACAAAAGTAAGACATCTTGAAAAACATAAAATTATACTTGATTCATATAATAAAAAATATGTATAGATAATATAAGTACATATTTAAGTCATTTTACATTTTACATTTTACATTGAATTTACCAAACATTTGGAATCTATGGATATGGATGTTTTTAACACCATCCAATCGTCAATACCTCTCATCGTCAACCACCATTCCATCATCTCCCATCTCCGTCCTGAATTCTCCCATACCCGTCTTATCTTTCATCAATCCCCGCCGGCTTATCGCCGATTCCAGTCGCCTTATCGCCGATCCCCGGCGGCTTATCGCCAATCCCCGCCGGTTTATCGCCGATCCCCTCCGGCTTATCGCCGATCCCCGCCAGCTTATCGCCGATCCCCGCCGTCTCATCGCCTATCCCTGCAGCCTTATCGCCAATCCCCGTGGTCTCATCGCCGATCTGCGTCGTCTTATCGCCTATCAATGAATCAACTATATTAAATTGAATTGAAACGATCACTGAAGTAACACTGAATTCCTTATTTCAAAATCTCGGTTCTAAAAAACATTAGAATTTTGTTTAAATTTGTTTTTCTTTTATTATTCTTAATGATATTGGTTACTTTTCGGCTGATATAATCAATTTTTTGGCATGAATTGAATTCTAAATGTTTTTAGCCCAAAATTCGATATTTTTATTCCAAATTTTGATATTTTTGACCAAATAAATAGACATTTTAAACTGCGCACTTTTCGAGTTTAATCTACATTTATGACTGAAAACCGACGTTGTGTTCCATGTGCAATTCCTTAATTGATTTGTATAAAAAGGTGCCTTTAGCCAAAGTTGATTTTACCTTTCCAATTGCTAACATGTTTTTTAGTTTTATTTTTCCCGAATACAGGGAAATTCAATTTAGTCATTTCGACGTTATGAAAAATCAACGGTTTTAACCAAAAACAATCGACATTTTTGAACAAAAATCAACTTTTTACCCTAATGTTCTGTGCTTTTAGCCCAGAATTTAATCTATTCGACCCAAATTATCTACATTTTTGACTGACATAAAACCTATATTTCACAAGATCACACATTTTCGAAAATTAAAACAAAATTTCAATTCCCAAATGAAACAATCGACATTTTATACCAAAAATCAACTTTATTTGCTTAATTTTCGGTGCTTTTAGCCCAGTGGTTGATCTTTTTGGAAATTATACAAAAAAAAATCATTTAGAGGCAAGCAAACAAAAAATTTCAAGATGATAACACACATTGTCATCATGCGAAACCAATCAAGATTTTTCGTTAAACTAACTTGTAAGGGCATTACTTGTATATTATTAACCTGGCTTACAAACAGTCCAGGAAACCCAACACAGTACTCTAAGTAGGTATTAGTGGGTTTTAGCAAAAAATTATCCCATGTTTGAAAACTTTTTTCCAACTTTTCTTATGTTCCAAAGCTTTTTTCCGTGCTGTGTCAGACAAAAAATTTTTTCTGGAGAAATGACTTGATATATTGGATTGAATTTTTGGCCATAAACTGTCAATACCCATCAGAATAAAATGTATATTCTGAATTATTTGTATCGTGTACATGTTCGAATACTTATTACCAGGAGTTGTACATTCATTTTGTAAAAATACAAAAAAAAAGCTATTTTTACAGTTTTTATTTTGAAACCTAAGTTGTACTATTTGCGTCCATCTTTTTTTATTAAGATAAAAATGTCAGTGTGCTTACAGCAGATTGACTAGGCCAAGAAATGTTTGAACATAAATCTGTTGCAATTGCTTACATCTTATTTGCTTAGCAAAATCATTCGCACAATATTGTAATTGGTAAATGCTGTTTCCATACTTTGGAATAGTCTTACAATACCAAAATTAATGCAATATCAATCAGTAAATGCCGCACTCATTACTGGAGTACAGTCTTACAATACTAAAATTATTATTAAGAAAATATGACAAATATCCTGGATTTCAAAATCCGAATACCAGAGCTCTCTTTCAGCTAGATTGTGGCATGAAACCAACAAGCTTCCCCAGGGGTGACCGCGAGGAGGTAGAGAGTTGGATTTTACACCCCCAAATTCAAATACAAATTAGGAAATAATGAATTAATTAAATCTGCAAATAAAAATTGAAATTTCATTAAATCAATGTGTTTGTAATACCACAGATCATACAGCAGTATAGACGGTCAGTTTTCCAGTAAAATGATAATCCGAATTTTTCTTTTCTGGAAAATTAATTCATGTTTCTATCATTTTTTGCGAGAAATTACTTTGGCTAAATTTGGTTTGTTTAGGGGTTGATATAAAATATAAATTGACAGCCATTTTGGGTTTCCTAAAAAGCGAACTGCAATGCGCAAATTTCACTTTTTGTCATATACAATGTCGTTTACCAGAAATCTAACACCACGTATGCACAGTTTTCCAGATATTTATATGTGCTTTTCTAGAAGAATACATTCCGAATACTTAATAATTCCGCTACTGTTCTTTCCATCGCCATTTTGAACCACTAGAAACGAATAACGAGCTGATTGTTGACCCTGCTGAACAAAAAACGAATGCATTAAGTCAATCAAAAAAATATTCTACAATTTACGGTAAATTCTGTCCAGTATTTGATTCCAGCGGTAACCCACACGAAATACGAAAACAACGTTGCCACCGAGGCGAGTGACCTTCCTCACTTGCTTCTTCATCGTTAACAAGATCTTATTTCATTGGTTGTTACACATCACGTGATACGATTCGAACTAATCTATCCCCAGGGCGCGCGACCAAAGTTTGGAATAAATAATAAATTAAAATAAATAAATAACTAATGAATAAATAAAGTGTCTCAACATTCAAATCGATTTTTAAATTTACCATAACAAATATTTATTATCTCCCGTGGTGCACCGCGCGAGTCTTCCGACCGTCGCGCGGTGTTTACCCTGTGAAGCAACACAATACCGATCGATACCGATATCATGTACCGATAACGTGATTTTCCAGTCAAAACAAATAACGCACCACTTCTATCCGTAAAACCTCATTAAACCACCACCATTTATTGGCTCGTCGGGCTCACCTGACGTCACCAGACACTTTCCTCGATGCTGATTGGTAAACAACGACCGTCTCGCCAATGACGAGACAACACCGATGCCAAAACTCAGCTGATTCTCCTCAGCCTTTTATTCCACAGACTAGACAGTTTCCACTCGAATGAAAAACACCGCGTCGTCGAGCTAACGGGCGGAAACCACCCACAAAATGACGCACGGACCCGTAGAAAGCAATAAATGATGCGATCGCGGCGAAATCGCTTCCCGAAGACATGTTTTATTGTGTTTATTGAGCGTGAGTGAATTTGTTTTGAAAACAAATGCCACGTGCCGAATGCCGTGGGTTGTGATTGGTCATTGATTTTGTGTGTATTAATCGCGTTTTTCGGGGTTTGCGGTGGGATTTTTATGTATTGAAATTAATTGCTCGACAGATGTAGTTGATTTTGTTCGTATTTTTGTCGGCAGATAAAGGAAGACGACGATGATATTTTTCCGCGAGTTGTTGCTGTCGCCGGCGTCGGCGCGCACCTGCTACCGCGGCATCATTCTGTTCGCAGTCGGAGTTTTCTTCACGTTGATTTTTCGCATTTTGCAGCTGCAGCGCAAGCAGGGCGTGCTGAGCAATCATTTCAGCACTGCTTTTTTGTGCACTTTGGGAGTTTCCACCATGACCGGGACGCTATCAGGTTTAAAAGTCGATCAAAATTGGTTTAATAATTTCTATTTTTTATTTTTTTTTTTATTTTATTTTTTTAGTATTGATTGGACTTTTGTATCCTCGTTTAAATCGTTCTGGTCATTCGTGGGCCCTTCCTGTCGACTGGGCCAGCGTCATGCGATGCATCGTCATTTACATGGGAATCAATCAAGCGAATGCCGTATCCTTGAATTGATAGATTTTTTTTATTTTATTTAAACATATCGTAAATGCTCTCATTGAACGCGGGGTTCCAAAGCAACGCGGTATCCTTTACAACGCGGGTCTAAATTGGCAAAAACGACTGAATTCAACATCTAAATTAATCAAACTTAACTAAATTCAACATGTTAATGACTAAAATAACTGGCCAAATTAATGAAAAACACTAAAATAACTGCCCAAATTGATCAAAAACACTAAAATAACTGTCCAAGTTGATGAAAAACACTAAAATAACTGCCAAAATGGATGAAAAACACTAAAATAACTGCCAAAATAGATGAAAAACACTAAAATAACTGGCCAAATTGATGAAAAACACTAAAATAACTGCCCAAATTGGTCAAAAACACTAAAATAACTGCTCAAATTGATCAAAAACACTAAAATAACTGCCCAAATTGTTAAAAAAAACACTAAAATAACTGCCCAAATTGATCAAAATGATTGATTCCAACCCAGATTTTGTCACTAGAGCGCGGGTGTTCAATCGGAGCATTTAAGATAATAACTTTTTTCCATTTTTGCTTTTACTTTGGCTAGAAATTGGATTTTGCTAATAATTTACATATATCGTTGACGTTGGCCGGCATGTCGGTCGGTCTTTGGTGGCTGTTCGACAGGAGTCGGCGCGGTTTTGGCCTCGGGTTGAGCACGGCGCTCATCGCTACCACCATTACCCAACTTTTAACTTATTCAGCTTTATACAAGTACGTAATCAATAGAAATAAAATTTCTAATTCAAATTTCATCTTTGCAGATATATTGAACGAGATTTTTTTAATTTACGATACCACGCGTATTCTTGGTTGCCATACATTTTTTTCGCCGCGGGAATCACGATCGGAAATTTAGGACGCCAGTTGGCGAACGTACGTGCAAGTTCAATCATTTCACGTATTGCTTGTCTGCGTGTATACATATTTCCATTTTGATTTCAGCACAATGTTGTGTTTGACCGCAAACCCAATTTCGATTGAAATGAATTGATTTTTTTCATCATTTTTACTACGAAAGAAAATTATTTATTCCGAGTTGAAGACTCGACACGATGATTTTGTACCCTCTTGCGTAAATAAAATTTAGCTTTATTCCTACTACATTTTGACTGGTGTTGAATGACTGTGACCGCAGTGGGGCAGTTTTACGTCACCAGGTAGAGCTGCACACCGGAACAGGTCTTCGGACTTCTCGCAGGGCGGAACCGGAAGTGGGGGGGCCCGTGTCCTTGACCGGTGAGCTCCAGTTTTGTTCGGACACGCACCAAGTAAGGTCGCTTGACCACATTCACGGTGCATGTCTAACTAGAACTCAATAGAATGCGCAAACCGATGATAGAAGTGACTTGAGAGTCGCAATACGCCTTGCGCTGCACGGCAACACACGATAGCAACGGTCATAATCGCCCGCGAGGTCCCTAGGCCCCGTGGTCAGCGGTTGATTGTGGATCGGGTCACTGCAGAGTGACCCAAGCGTGGGGAAACACTTCTGGAACACTCCCCTAGACAAAACAGACAATAAAGGCCAACAAACCAATATTTGAAATGTGTCTCTTGTGTTTTTTCCCATTAGTGAGTGCGTTCATCACCTTCTGACGTCCCTGCACCAGATAGGTTTCCGAATCCCACTCACGTGACTTTTAACCACTTTGTTTTACATACAACAAAAACGTAGTTTTAAATACTGCGGGGGTTCTGGCCATGGAAGTCAAAGCATTAAACACTATGGCAGTTGTCTTTGATCATTAACAAGTGTTTAGCATGCTTACAAACTGTTTTTTTTTTGTTTTTTTTCAACATTTTTGCTATTATTTTGTATCTTTAATTTTTTTATTAGTGATTTATTTAAATTTAGTCTTCAAAAATGGAAAAAATCTGTAAAATATTTAGTAAAAATAATGTTTTCACCTATTGAAGTTTAAACGAAGTGATCGCCTTTAATCTCCCCAGCTGTAGCATTTGTTGGAAAGCTAAGAAATTGTATTCCTTCATATATTGGTAGTGTTCCATTATGTTTAGGTCAACTGAACATTAACCGATTCCATCAAAATAAAATCCAAGTTTAATTTTAAAAAATTCGTTTTCATAAATCTACCAAAAGTAAATTTAAAAAAAAATAAATAAAATGAAATTATCGATGAGTTTTTTATTGCTTCTCTCCTTGACACTTTTAATTTTGAAGTTTTGAAGTTTTTATTATGGAAATTTTGTCACCCGGTTGCCGAAAACGCCAGTCAAGAGCTTTATTTATTTTTATTTTTCCGTTTACGACGTTCTCTAAACGTTACAGAGAAACATTTGATGCACCGAACAGGAAACGTTCACATTTATCACCGTTTCAATAACGTTTCGTTAAGTTACCATATATAAGTGGCGTACATCCCAATCCAAGATAATCATCTTACTTTCATTCAAATTGTTTAGTACGATCATGGCTTCTCCGCAAAACATTAGCAGCGAAGCATTGGGAAAAGCCGAACGGGCGCCGCAGACAGTCAGGCGAGTTAGCCTGAAGAAGAAATCGAGGAAGCGAAAGAAGGAAAGTTTCGCCACCTACA
>JAQIXU010001012.1:0-21724 GCA_034701245.1 Strigamia transsilvanica | reverse complement strand
AGGCCCCATGCGCGCTTTACCCATATTCTGGTGATTGTTGACCTGACCACCCGTTTCACGATCGCGATTCCTGTGAAAGACACGAAGTCCTCCACCACCATCGCGGCCCTGCGGACTCACGTGTTCAACCGATTCGGTAGGCCTCGTTCAATTTTTTCTGACGCATTTTCCAGCTTCCTGTCGGCCGAGATGCGTGGGTTTTGCGACGAGAACGGAATCGATCACGCGACGTCGCCACCGTACCACCACCAGGCGAACGGACTTGTGGAAAGAACAATCCAAACTATTGTACAGGGCCTGCGGAAGTTCGACGCGAACGAGCAGAAGTGGGTGCCCCACCTCGAGGCAGTGGTGTGGGGAATCAACACCAATCGCCAAGCCTCTACGAAATTTTCGCCCTTCGAGCTCATTCACGCATTTACCCCGAATAACACGGCCGATGCCGTCGACGTGGTGTGTCCTCTTGCCGACGGACCGGTAACGGACCTGTTGGACAAACGAGTGGCGGCCAGGAAAAATCTGGAAAGGGCGCAGGGCGTCCAGAAATCGCGCTTTGACGAAAATCGCCAACCCGGACACTTCGCCGTTGGCGACAAAGTTATGTATTCCAAGGGGAAACGCAACACCAAGTTCGAGGAACTTTACTCGGGACCGTATACCGTTAGCGAGCGCCTGGGCGACACCACCGTAACGATAGACGACGGCGATCGCGTTTGGAAGGCGCACATCTCCCAACTAAAACCCTTTCGCGAGGCGACCCAATCAAGGGACGATTGGACACTTGAGGGGGGGCGTGTGACATCGGCGACCCCTACTTCACCAATGTCCACCGACGCCATCCAGCAACAGATGGCGACGCGCTCGTCAACACGCTTAAGACAGGGGCAGCTCCCTAACCCAGGATTGGCCAGCGCGCCCCTTAATCCGTTTAATCCCTTATGTCTATAAATTCTTGTAAACCGGAAATAAAGTCAGTCTTCTTTGGTTAAACAAACCTAACGTTTCGCTCACGACTCACATGAATTTTTGTTGAATTTTTGTTGAATTTTTGTTGAAGTTTTGTTGAAGACATTTTTTGATGAATTTCAACGAAATAAAAAAAAATTGACGAATTTTGACAAAATTAAAAAATAAAATTGATGAATTTCGATAAATTTCAACAAATTTGATGAATTTCGACAATATTTAAGAAATTTGTGATAAATTTCAACAAAATTTAAGAAATTTTTGATAAATTTTACAAAATTTAAGAAATTTTTGATAAATTTCGACAAAATTTAAGAAATTATTATGAATGTCGACAAACTGTAAAAAAAAATCTCGAATTTCGTCAAGATATGAGAAACTTTTCACGAATTTCGACAAATTTGAAAAACGTTAATAAACTCCAACAAAATTCAAAACTTTTTCATCAACTCCAACAAAATCCAAAACCCCTATACAAAAACAAATCACTTCGCAAACTAAAACCACATTTTCATAACCTACTTTATGGAAGATAACAAGCAGGTCGTCAAGTTTGCCGTGCAAATCCCCACAGATGGTAATCTGATGCGACAGGTACGTAGACGCTTTACTAATATTCGGTTTAGTTTTGAGCAGCAGACGAGCCTCGTGCAGCAGCTGCAACGCGTATTTAGCGTGCAAAACCTGTCACAAATTTAATCCTTAATTCAATCTCCCATCTCACACGAAATTCGCTATCTTTCACCTTTTTCTTACGAAAACCGTCGATCATTGCTTCCAAATCCACTTTCCTCAACGGGAAATTAAGATGTGGACCTTTATACGAATTCTCCACCTTAATACTCAAAGGATTAGTGGATTTCAGGAGTTGCAGGTCTTTAATGCCTGCGAAATTGAGTGCAAATTGTAGCCAAACAAACCGCGCTCACGCTGCGCACAAATAACTCACCTGGTTCTTGATTTTCTTGCTGATGGGTGATGAACGACGAAAATTTATGGGCGACATCGTTCAGTTGCTGCAGATGGTCGATCATTAAGATAAAAAAATCGTACAACTGTAAAAATTCAAAAAAATTAAAAATAATGATGAATAATCGACTAAATTGGTCAGTTTTATCAGTTTATCGCATTTTTTCTTTAGTTTTTGCCCACTCGACAACATTTTCCATCGATTTTCCTCGACTTTGTCAATATCTTTATATTCCCTATGGTTTCTCCCGCACGAATACATAATTGAATAATTCGTTCGCGCGTTATAAAATTTAAGCAATTTAATTTGATGATAGAAATTGATTATTTTGTTTATTTATTTTGATAGTCGTCGCACCTTTAGTTGGTCTTGTTCGGCCGCGTACTCCAAGGATTGAAAAATGGTCCACGTGCAACGACGTCGCACTTCCATTCGAGCCAAGTATCGTCTGTACCAGTGTTGTATGAGCACGACAGCTCTCAGCACTGAAAATATAAAAATAAACAAAATAAAATTGGATTTTTCTTTTTTATCTCAAACTGCCTTCAAAATCCATAACGGCCCTTAAAATAACTTTTTCTTTTTAGCCATTGATTTTTATTATTTTTTTTTGTGCTAAGAAATTCGCAGGAAAATTTCTATAGAAATACGAAATCCAATTTTTTATTTATTCATTATTTTAAATTTTTATTTTTTAATTTATAGTCCAAACCGGAGATTGTATTTATCTCGTAACCATGGCAATTACTCATTACTAAGGAGGCTTATTTGTAGAAAAAGGGGCAGGATTAATTACGACATGCAGAAAATTAATTTCGCTAATGAAGAAAATAGTTAAAGAAATAACATTTTGCTTTAACAGTGTTTGTCGAGGCAAGGAATTCCGCAAAATCGATATTAATAACGTTAATTTCAACACAACAACACCAAAAACAACGAGAAAAACGAAATTTTCTTTTGATATTTTTGTTTTTCAAAGTATTGCAGTGAAGCGAACCGGGTTGCTTTTTTAAAAAATAAAAAAATATAAAAATCTTTTTTTTACCTCTTTCAGACTTCCCCATAGAAATCGGTGAAGATATTAACGACGACGATGATTTGCGATGACACACGATGGATTTAGTCGACGAAGAAGCGCCGTGTCCCATTTCTATCGCAATTGTTCACGTTAAAACGCACGCAGAATCGAAGATGCACGCGCTTTCCACGTCACTTGAGTTACCATACCGACAACGAAGAAGGATGACCTTTTCACAGACTGTCTATCAAGGTGAGGCTGATCTTATCGATTTGCACCCCCTTTTCTTTTACCTGTTTTATCAATTAAAACACGCCATAATTGAAACGCGCGACCAATTAATGAGTTTAGTGTTAATTAAATGGAACCAACACGAGTAGGGATGACAGAAAGCGTGAGAAAATGCGCGTAGAACAGTCGGCGACTTGATAAATGTGAGTTTTTATGGCCAATGTGCGATTTAAAAGAAAATACTTACACAATGACAAAGTGAGGAAATCAGAGATCAAAACTTAATCGCTTAAACTCGCGCATTGTTCGAGTTATCCGAGATAAGAAAATTGCGGGGGAAATGAAGAAAAAGTTGTAAACAACAGGTAGGAATTTTTTTTCGGATAACATAGGTGGGTGAAGTGAGTAGGCAGGTGTGTGGAACTTCCTGTCGAATAACGATCCGGGACTCGTTTATTATTTTCAATAGGGAACGTTGAGAAACTCCACTCGTCCGATTACACTTTTCGCGTGACTATCAAATTGATAGTTTTTATCTACACCGAGTTCCGAACTATAAATACATTTCACTTTATTTTCACGATATTGTGTTTGTTATTAAATTTAGCGACCGACTTGTTGAGTTTCGATTACCGGGTAGGGAAAGCCCGGAACCGAAACTAGAAAGAATAAAGACCGGAAATGGCTTTTGAGTGCGGAATGCTCGTTGAACGCGGGTATTCTGTTTTAATCTGGATTGAAACATTTACAATACATTTTATAATACATTGTGACTATGTATTTTAATTTAATGTGTCTTTTTTAAAATTTATTTTGCTCCATCTTGCTCCATTTTTCTCGATTTTTCTCCATTTTGCTCGATTTTACTCGATTTTGCTCGATTTTTCTCAATTTCCCTCGATTTTCTTCCATTTTGAGCCACTTTCCTCCATTTTCCTCCACTTTCCTCCATTTTCCTCCATTTTCCTCCATTTTCCTCCATTTTCCTCCATTTTCCTCCATTTTTCTCCATTTTCCTCCATTTTCCTCCATTTTCCTCCATTTTCCTCCATTTTCCTCCATTTTTCTCCATTTTTCTCCATTTTTCTCCATTTTCCTCCATTTTCCTCCATTTTCCTCCATTTTCCTCCATTTTCCTCCATTTTCCTCCATTTTCCTCCATTTTCCTCCATTTTCCTACATTTTCCTCCATTTTCCTCCATTTTTCTCCATTTTCCTCCATTTTCCGCCATTTTCCTCCATTTTCCGCCATTTTTCTCCAGTATATGTAAAATTTAGTAAACTGGAGGTCCTGTCTTCTTCTATCACAGCATTTACCATAAACAAATAAAAATGTATAAATCTTTTATTTCTTTATTGTTTACTTTTGCTTGCGGAAGCTCGTTGCCCTTCGGATCAAGACCGCTTAGTTGGTGTGGAACCTAGTCTTCCGACTGGATGTCGAAAGCACACACGAGCGAATCGAGTTCAACTTTAACATCGCATTTAAGCTCCTGCGGGCTTAGGCGAGCAGTTTGCGGTTGGGTGAAAGAAAAATTCGATTGGTTGGTCGTGGATCCGCAAGAAACTTCTTGCAAATATCCCCTCGATGTGACTACACTTCGATTTTCACCACCTCGACCTACCATTCGTCTAAAAACCACGCTTGGCAGCGCCGAACATGGCACCACGGCAATACTGCAAGAAAATAAAATGGATGTACCCGGTCGAGTCTGGCAACCGGAAAGCGGCCAGTTGAATGCCTGCCACACCGCCAACATTATTGTCATGTATTGCTTTTTTCAGCTCCAAAACTTGATGTGAGAAAGAAAAATGTGAGTATAATTGACGTATCAGATACCATGGCTGGTGTCCAACTTGATGACTAAACGGTCACCTCAACGCGTCTTAAAGCTGAGAAATGATGGACCAGGGCTGGCTGGAGGTTTTGCGGGGCCTCGGCAAAAAGTAATTGCAGTGCGGGGGCCTCAGTCTGGGGCCCGAAAAACCGACGTCGTACAAATCCTTCTGTGTGGCATTACCCAGCTTCACCAGATGTGCAGACAAAATGTTTATTGCCAGACTAGGGTTTGGATGTCAGCGTAATGGCGACCATTTCTAGATTGCTAGAACGCTAGATTTCTTTCGATATCAAAATCAATATTATTTTGATCCGTTGGTGCTGGGCCGCCAAAAGACTTGGGGGTAATTTTCTTTCAATATCAAATCAATATTATTTTGATCGATTGTTGGGGCCCCATAGGGCCGGTGCTTACAGCACTTAAATTGTTAATCCAGACAAGTAATTTTTGTATTTTTAAGGACTATCGGGGATTTGTTACAATTTGTTAGGAACTGACGGTAAATCATGAGCGCCACAAATTGACCAAAGGCCGTGAAGACGTGATTTATGGTCGGATCAGATGGAGGATCTACTTGGCCGAGTGAAGTGCTGACCGACCGAGGATTAGGCAAGGGCTTGCCGGCAAACGATAAGCGATTGCGAGTTCAAATCTTGAAAACAAAATGCCGATTGATAAGTAAAAGACATCTAGGATTGGTTAGGTTAGGTCAGGTTAGGTCAGGTTAGGTTTGGTTAGAACTCCATGTATTTTCCCCCTGGTGGCAGATGTTGGAGAACTTTTGGAAAATCGATAACAGATGGCGCTATTTACCAATCCCATAACTGTGGTGAAAGACGAAGTAACACATGTTTATGTTTTCCTCTTGTGGTCTGAAGTAAGTTTTTCTAAGTTCCATCATTAAAAGCGCGTCAACATACGGTGTTTACAATTTCAAATTGTAACCGTTACAGTTTTTTTTAAATTGCAGGGCCTTTGTGCATGATGGATGCGTATAACTTAAGTCTGTCGTATGCCATGTGGTTTACTTGATCTAAAGTGTGTGTAGGTCCATTATCAGCTTTGATGGATGTCCTGAAGATTGCGAGCAGAATAAATTGTCGCGGATGAATAATCATCACTAAAGACGACGCGCACATTAAGTTGCATTAATGTTGTGGCAAGAATTATTTTTTTGAAAGATCTATACACTGCGCACTTTAGTTAAATTATTCCAACCGGTTTGGTCGGAATAAATTTTTATTTCGTCGCCAATTTAGAATTTATTTACATTGTTAGGCTTGGTAAATACCCCTTGAAATGATCATTTAAAGCTATTCTCCCAGGAATGTATAAATATAATCTGAATTTTTTTTTTATTACATTTTTTTTCGGGTACCAAAAAATTTGAGAATGTTGAGAAAATCATCTTTTTTCATTGATTTGTTTGGAAAATCAACTTTTTTCATTGAGTTTGTTAAGAAAAATCAGTTTTTTCATTGAGATTGTTGAGAAAAGTCAGTTTTTCCATTTAAATTGCTGAGAAAAGTCAGTTTTTTTATTTAAATTGCTGAGAAAAGTCAGTTTTTTCATTTAAATTGCTGAGAAAAGTCAGTTTTTTCATTGAGATTGTTGTCAAAAGTTTTTCCATTGAAGTTATTAAGAAAATGATCTTTTTTGGTAGAAATTGTTGAAAAAATTAAATTATTTGTTAAAATTGTTTTAAAAAATCAATTCTTTTGATTGAAATGTTTAAAAAAATCAAATTTCTTGGTTAAAATTTTTGAAAAGACCAAATTTTTTCAAAAAAAACTCCCGAAAAAATCCAACCTTTTCATATAAATATCCTCGTTTCCGCAATCCCACAACACAATTCACGTATCACTCTCCAAAAAAGTCACTTTCCTCGAATGCTTTGGCGTACTAGTCGCTTGCACCTTAATCGCCTCAATGGGCGAATTGAGGTCCTCCCAATCACCCACCACAAACCGCTGATAAACACCTCCGTTACCGTTACTAAACGGAAAAGAAGACCCACGCTTGGCCCCATTCGGTACATCTGGCGGCGGATCCTTCGGCCGAGCCTTCCTCTTCAAACTATTCGAAGTCCTCAACGCCTGAAGACCATCCACATTGATCCCATGAAGGTTATGTCCGAAAATCCCTTTCCGCGGCACCCACGCCTCCTCATACGCGTTCAGCGCCGCATTAATCGCATTTCCGGTCAGTTCGCTACGGAAATTCGCCCGTTTCGTTTGCGGAGTCGAAATGTCCATCTCCACGGGGTCGTACAAGAAGATCCGTTTGGGGCCCGGGCTCCCCAGGGGACTGTAACTTCGGCCCACGGTCGAGATGGTGATTGCTTCCGGTTTGTTGAGAGCGTCTATGAGGCGCGGGGGGCGTTTGGGGGTCAGTTTGGGGGTCGGGGGGTGGATTTCCGCGTGGACGACGCCGTTCGAGATGGGGGGCCCCTTTTGGGGCCCTTTTTTGGTGCCGTTTTGCTTGGGTTTGGGCGTTTCGAACACGGTGGAGCTTGATCGGGCGGAGGACGTGGAGTTGGCGTCTTCACTCGAGGGCCCGATGAAGTTGGGGTGATGGTCGCCGGCGATGTAGTGTCCGGGGTGGATGCTGGTCACTGACGAAGTGGACGAGCGAGCGGTGACTGATTCCAAGTGCTCCATTCCGGGCCAGCGGGTCAAGTTGGTGCTTTTTGTGGGCCGCGAACTGCACCACATTTCGCTGTCGCCGATGAAGCCGTAGTTGTCTGATGATTCTTTTGCGTTTTGGGTGGTTTTGCGACGGAAGCGCGGGATCTGAAATGTGAGTGGAATTGTTATTGGTTTTTTGATTTTTGACTTTTTTGATTTTTTTGATTTTTTTTGTTTTTTTGGGGGGTTTTGTACCTTTATTTGGGAATTACACGCGAGTAAAAGTGGGGCAATCACGAGTGCTGCCATCTGGATGGTGGATGAAGCGAGAAAAAAGATGAAAATCTCTTTATGACTGCCATCTGTGGAGAGAGGAAGTAAATATTTGAAAAGTTGATTCTGTTTTAGGGCTGTTGGGGGTGCAGTGCTGCAATGTGTATGGGATTGTTTTGTATTTTAGAGTTTTGGGATGAAATGTAAACTGAAATTAATTAGCATAAAACAGCAGATATTTTTTAAAGTTTTTCAGAGCAAATTTGAATTTTTTTCGCCTAAAAATTGAATTTTTTTGCCTAAAAATTGAATTTTTTCGTCTAAAAATTAAATTTTTTCATCTAAAAATTATCTTAAAAAAATGTCACAGTTCGAAGCCCCCGATTGAAAAGCATCCGATTTACACCCGACCAAGTCGTGCGAAACAAACGTGCTCATCACCACGCCGTCATACATAACCCTCTAAAAATCAAACACCTAAACTAACCAATCAAACTAAACCAAAAACCAAACCAATCTCGAATAAAAACGTTCACGCAAAACTCCCAACAACATTCCTCCAAAATCCTACAAGGGATCACTGAATCCAACTCATTAAAACCCCATTCCAAAAAACCTTTTAAAAAAAAAAAAACCCATTTAACCATAACGCTCCTGAATCACCGCGCGGAAACGGAGTCACACTAAATAAAATCCTCTTCCTCCAACACAAAAATTTAAATAAACAAAAATAAAAATAAAAATAAATAAATAAATAAACAAGAAATAAAAACGACACATTTTCCCAACAATCCGAATAAATTAACCCTTCAACAACCCCAAATTCCTCGCCCAACGACAGGAAATCCACTCCACCACGTGACAAAACCAAAAGAATAAAGAAACTTCTTCCTCATTTTCAAACAATCATATCTATCACCATTAACCCGCTTGTTTTCTATTCCAATTTCCAAACACTTAATCGCACCTCAAAATCTGCTTTCCATTTCAAAACACCTTTCCCCAAATGACTCACAAAACAAAAACAAAAAACCAAACTCACAAACCCAATTTTTTACCTTTCACGACGTGAAACGACGACAAAACGAGCAGCGCGACCTGCAGTCCGACTCCGACCACCACCGACCCGACGAACACCCCCAACCGCGCAACGCCGAGCGGTCGTTCGCTGCGTCCGTGACAAGTGAATGACGACACCTGCGCGCCGGCCACGATGGACCCGATCCCGCTCGCCATCGCCACGAGCCACACGCCGAGCAATTGCGCGTCGTGCAGGTCGACGAACACGAACACGATGCCCAGGGCGAGCGTGACGAGTCCGACGGTCAAGCAGGTGACGCCGGCCACCAGCAGAGCACGTGCCACGGGCTCCTCGTCCATCCACGCCCGTGCGCTTCATGGATCTGCGTTCCCCAGCCGCACGTTGCGTCGTATCCTTCCGTTACGTCACCGCACCGTCGGCCTACATAGCGGGGAATCAATCGGACCTTTTCCTCGGGGTTCCGCGAGACTAAAGAGCGTTTTTAGTCGTCCTCGGCGTGATGGGTGCGTCGAATTTTCATCCCCGTGCGAATTCGGTCAAGGTTTTGCGTTTTTCAGATTTTGCGCTACGAAATTCGCATTTTTGGGAATGGAAACGTGAATTTGGCGGAAGTAATGCAGTCTGATGGTAGCAGGAAGAGGTATATCAGTGAAGCGTGTATTTTTCTTTTCTTTTTTTATTAAGTGTGTTTTTCCTGTTGTTGCAGACTTGCAGGTGTTGCGCCAGACATGGCGGCGGGATCATTTCGTAATGGGTGTGCGAATTGCTTTAAGCGGTTTGATATTTTTATTATTTTTTTATTTGGAATTTAATGTTTTAATTGGATGTTGTTGTTGGGGAATTGGAGCAAGTGTGAATTTGTTTTATTTGTTTTATTTTTGAATTTGGCGGTTTGGATCGACGCGCATGTCTGGTGAAATAAAATGGCCGCCCGGTGCATCGGGCTGGTATTCGTGTCATTTCGGGATTTGTTGCGTGTTGCGATGCTCGCAGAGCGAATTTAAATCTATCTACTCATTATCGCGATGCCTTTCACTCGCACCGAGTTGATTCAGTTGAGTTTATTGCTGCTCTGCGTTCCGACTCAATACCTCATAAGTAAATATTTCGCTTACAATAATGACAGTCAGCGCACGGATGCATTAAACAGGTGAAAGAAAAATGGTATTAATTATCGAAACAACTCGCCATACTTTATTAAAAATATTAAATATGATTTTTTATTGTTTTTTTTTTTTACAGTTTTTTATCGACTATTTCCGAGTTTAAAACCAACTATTTGCAATGGAGCACTTGGTTCCGGTGGTTCATCGATTTGCCACTCCAAGTAATCAGGTTTCGTGTGACAAACAAAAAAGGCTCATCATCATCGGACAGAGAATCTCCAGCTGTGGAAGTCGTCAGATATCGTGGAGGATCGAGTGGATATTTTGCAGGCAGGTATAAATAAATGAAAATCAAAAATTTTAAAAATTTATCTAAAAAAAATCAAAAAAATCTCAGAATCTTTGACAGTTCGAAGCCCCCGATCGAAAAACGTCCGATTTAGAATCGGACAAGTCGTGCGAAACAAACGTGCAAATTACCACGGCGTCATAATCGGCTGGGACTCCGAAGCAAAAGTAAAAAAAAAATTTAAAAATTTTAAAAATTCAACTAATTTGCATATATTTTCGAGGCGCCGCAATCGTGGCTGAACAAACATTACCCGATCAATACGATTATGGCTTATTCGTCTCTACCTCATTATTTAATCCTCGTGGATCAACGGGACCGCGCAAAAACCCGGATGTACGAAACCGAGGAGCATTTAATCCCGACGAAAAACACGAAGGTGACCTCGAAATTATTTAATTTCCACCTTTTGATTCGTTTTGATTTTTGTGCAGATTATTCATCGAAGCATCGACGATTATTTCGATGGATTCGACGGCGCGCAATACATTCCGAGGGCATCGCTTCGGATGTTGTATCCTGAAGATTAAGACGCGAATAAATTATTTTTAAATATAAAAAAAGAAAGAAAAATTGTTTCTTTTTTTAATTCGACATTTGTTGTTGGATTAATTGTTCGGCTCTGTAGATCTTCCACACCACCAAGCAATCGCGAAACGACTTAAAAAGCGTGTAATAATTACAAAACAACATCAACGCTAAGCAGATGATTCGGTGCCATTCGGACGAGCAGAAAAGAAGATAAATTTGAGCGATGATGACCGTCAACTGGACAGCCAGCAGACAGCACAGGCAAGTCGATGGGTTGATAAAAAATGTCTGAAAAAAGTGAAAAAAATCAAAAAAAAATCGAAAAAATTCGAAAAAATTCGAATTTCTCACATAAAATCTAGAATGCGTAACGTTGCCAGGTTCGGCCGCATTAATGAGTCCTTCGGCTCTGAATAACTCCTTTGTTTGTTTGACCAATGCGCCCTGGTGCCAGAGCGACGACTCGGACCATCTAAACAAACCGAATTAAAACCAAATCAAACATTTTGACGATATTATTTTTTAAATTCAAAATTCTATACGGGAGGTATGGAATGTGTAGATTTCTCGATTCCAATTTCTGCCACCGACCCAAATGCAGCGCTGACCGGTGCAAAACGTCGCAATAAGGCGGCGGGAAAGCGTTCAAAAAATGCAACATGAAGCAACTGAACCAGCTAAAAGCCATGTGCTGCGTCACGTGATAAAAATCGTACGTAAGAGCGCTCTAATTAAACGAATCAAACGTAAAAATGATGTAAAATTACAATTTTTGTTTGTTTTTCGTTTTTTTCACACCTGCGTGAAACAACAGGGAATGAACGACGAATAATAAGCGCTCACTAACGAATTAAAGAGCACGCTTTTGAGCCTGTCGTTGAAATTCGTCTTAAACAGCTCGACTTCGTCGCGGACTGCATCGGCCGTCAAATAACAAACATGGCGCAGTTGCTGGTTCTGGTTGGCGTCGACCGTCGCGCGACTTTTACTCGTTTTGTTCGACGCCGGATACAGTTCGAAAAACGGCGGAAAACTCCTCCCGTGCAGAATCAAATAAATGATCGTAACCCTAAAAATACAAAAATTAATTAATTTCGGCTGGAAAAAGCAGTCGATAAACGCACGGATAATATAAATAGAGCATGTGCATCACCGGATGCTGCGCGAGGATCTGATATGTGCACCAACCGAGCGCCGAAATCCACACGAAACCCATGACGAACTGACACATCTTCAGCGCCGTTTGTCGCACCGCACACGGCAGGAAGTTATTCAATATCTGCCAACAAATTCCCGTCAAATTCCATCAAAATTTCATCAAAAAATTCCATTTTTACGTCGCGAAAGATGAACCAAACGATTCTTCGCACCAAAACGATGACGATAAATTCCCCGACGTGGACATCGATGAGATAAAAATTCTAAAACAAAACAGAAATCAATATTTACGTCAAAACGTGCAAAAAAACGTGAATTACCACCGCGTGTTTGACGTGCGAATGCGGCAGCCACCACACGGTTTTGTACAGATTCACGTACTGCAGACCGAGCGTCATGAACGAGTACAACAGCACCATCGTTTCGAATAATAACTCGCTGTCGGCCGGGATGTCCGGGATGGGGATGTGTTTCGGCATCGTGACGATCGACTGCAAGTAATCGCCATCGCTCGACCCTACGGTGGACGCGGGTGCAACCGACGACACTCTGAAACAAAACAAAAACAAACGTCACGTGACTATGCGAATTTCACTTTTTTTCATTTTCGCGACTCCCCTGGACCGAATTCCATCTTCCGATATTGAATAAACGCTGTAACTCCGATACGGTAATGTTTTCGGTATAGTTCGACGTCCACTCGGCATTTTTTCCTCGCCAAGCAGACACTTTTTTAAGTTCCCATTCGATTCCGCGCCACGTAGCGGCGATCTCTCATAAACAAACCAACCTAAGCGCCATGTATTTCTAATTCGAAAAATCACCGCCGGATCGCGCCACGATCGAATCCGCATGCGCAGTATGTGAATTGGAAATGGCGGACAGTCATCAGACCCAACCGGAGCTCCGTGACAAACCAGGTATGTGTTTAAGCGTGTAATATCGGTCCGATACGGCCGATTATGGTCCCGATCGCGTCGCAAACGTTACAACTTCGATTTCCGTCGTTCTCCCGATCGTGTGTGCAAGTGCAGTCGCCAAAAAGTCGTTTCAAAAATGGCGAATCCAACCTTGGCTGCACATCCATATATGAGGAATGAAATGCCAAATATGTCTGCAAGGCTGATGACTTAGTATTCAAATAATCTCGATTTAAACACAATGCTCGTGCGTACATCCAACTGCTAGGCCTAACAAATGCTGAAGCAATGGTATGTTTGGTTTTAAAGGTGAGGAAGTTTGCATGGGTGAACAAAACGAGTGACCTCATTAAAACATAATAAATCGAGATAGAAATTAATGTGTTGCGAGTCTGATATGTTAACTTGCTGCGTCGGCGCTCCAGTGTTGAGATCTCACTCGATTTCACTCGATTTTGGTGAAAAATGTGATTTTTTTCATGTTTTTTGCTGGGAATGGTTGGCAAATGGGTGAATTTGGTTTGGAATTGGAAAATTGTGGTTTGTTCGATGAGATTTGAGGTTAAAAAAAGGAATTTAGTCATTTTGTTTACGGAAAATAGCGTTAGATGAATGATGTGCTCAGTCCTTGCCTAAAAATAGGACTCGAGATTATACTTCATCATCTAGAGACAGGAAGATGCCGTTAACAGTATTTGGGGTTTTTCCTCGGGTTTTTCGCCTTTAAAATGCACTTGGATGCTATTTCTGTTGATTTTAGGTGATTTTAGACAGGTTTTGAGCATTATTTGGTGTTTTTTTTTGGATTTTTTTTAATTTTTGGGGTTTTTAGATGATTCAATAGGGTTTTTCCGTTTCTCGAATCCCCTCTTCCATTTACCCGGCGCGGCTGCTACAGCGAGCAACAGCTAGCCGTGCTAAAAGATGTGGTGTTTCAAGTCGTGTCTTTTCGGTAAATAATTTTCGCTTTTAATCAAGAAAAACGATGATTTGATGCTTAAAACCGTTTTATATGTTTATTTTTTCGTAGTTGCAATACGATCTAGCTAGAAAATATTAGTAATTGCGAGCAGAAGGATCGTTAATATTTATTTTTCGTTTCCCAGTTCAAAAGGTGATGCAAAATTAATCTTTTCGTTTTCCAAACCAACCAAGCACGAAAAAACAATCGCCGTTGTTTTATTTTTATTTTTATTTCTTTGCTTCACACAATCAAAATTGTGTTTGCGTGATTTAATGACGTTAAAATTCTAAAAATTCCATTCGATTACGTCGATTTATTTCCCGAAATGAATCGCATCTATTTGCACTCCCGATTCAGGGGTGACTCAACTCCTATAAAACCTTATCCGAATCCATCATCTTGACCCTTGCTCAACCAATCCTTTAGTTGACGTCACGACATCTCAAACATTCGCCCATTTTAGGCCGCACAATTGCCACGCTTGAGATTGAGAAATAGTGACGTAGATGACTCATTCAAAATATCACGTGATTATTAATAAGATCCGCCCGTTCCTGGTCTGATGAAAATCTCCATTTACTGTCTAGCGAAGTAATTTGTCGGTATTTCCGTGCGTAACTGATTACCCTTTTTACTTTTATTTAATTTTTTTTTTAATTTGGAAAATTTTTTCTCGCCTCGAACCACGAATTTTCTTGTCGTTTGTGACATTAGGGCTAAAAGATGCCGTCGAATGTGTACGAGCGGG
Organism: Strigamia transsilvanica; assembly: GCA_034701245.1. Taxonomy (NCBI): domain Eukaryota; kingdom Metazoa; phylum Arthropoda; class Chilopoda; order Geophilomorpha; family Linotaeniidae; genus Strigamia; species Strigamia transsilvanica. The sequence goes on along the minus strand of JAQIXU010001012.1, from coordinate 6,980 downwards.
ATGTGATTGGCGCGCAGGTGTCAGATGTGTTTAACCAACACATTTCCATTTTGGACACTTTAAACCGTAAGTACGCGCGAATTAAAGCGCTTATTGTGTAAGCCAAGGACGTGCGATTATGTTTTTAACCTTACATTTAATTTGGTGTAATTTTCAATTGGTAAATTCAGTCTAAATGTGTGTAGGAATGAGGTTTTTGTTCCGTTGCAGGAAAAAACATTTGGATAGAGAGAGGAACATGTGTTGGGGTTTATTTCATCCCACATCCGATCAAATTTATATATTTATAGTTTATTATGATTGAAATGTCATTTTTAAATCCAGATTTACTTTTAAAAAAAAAAAATTTAAATATTTATAAAAAAAATTCGGGTTTTTTGAGCGATTTTTGATGTTTTTGTGGGTTACACACAGACCGGTACTGTGGGTTAATTTTAAAAAACAGAAATTTTTTGTTTCTTGTGACATGTGTCCGGAACAGGAAGTTATTTAATTCGTTCACAGTTGCATGGAGTTAGTTATTTGTGCCAAACGCTTGTCTGCGTTCACCTAAGCAATCCAATGTCAAAGCACCAAGTTCACACGTTAATGGATTTTTAAGCAAAATTGAAGAAAAAAAATTCGTTTTCCAAACCCGAAAAGAAAAAACACGCACCGGCGATTGGAATAATTGATAAAGTGCAGATTTTCCTTGATACTTTGATATTGCATTGTATTAGTCAAGCCTTTGTAATACGCGTGACCTTGGATTGTTGATTAAATGCAACGAATCAAAATGAAATGAAATGAAATAAATAAATAAATAAAAATAAAAACATGAAATGACTCGTTTCCATCGTCATCCTTGAGATTTAAATTTAAATTTAGTTTTAAATATTTGTCGCCCACTCAAATGATCAATTGTGCTTCTGGGCTGTTTGCCCATTCGAGAGATGAAATCGTCGCGAGTCAGAGTGGACGTTTTATCCGACATTTCGGACGATGAGGAGAAAATGACGAGCGAGTTGTGTGTTTTCATTCAGGACCCGGATGTTGACATTTTGATTTTGGCGAAAAATTATGGAAATCCGGGTATTTTTGGGCAATTTTTTCTTGTTTTTTTGCGTTTGGGTGTGGTTCGGTGACTTTGTTTGGTTATTGATTAGGTTTTTTTTATTTATTTTTGTTTATTTTTATTTTTTAAAGCTGGAGTCCCAACTTCGCTAGAGTTTGCTAAAGCGTCGTCGCCCAATACTGCCGGGAGTCGCGCAGCTTCTACTCCTGGGAAGTCGCCATTAAAAGGTATAAAAATGGCGATTTTTATAAAAATTACGAGGAAAATATTATTTTTTTAAAATTGATTAATGGGTTTTGTTTTAAGTGTTATTTTTCAATTTTATTTTTGATGTTTTGGTGTTTTTTAAGGCGGCCATTTTGGGTTCGCTTCGACCGCGAGTTGCATAACCGTTTTAATTGTCGTTTTGTGTGGTTAGGAATCATTTTAAACCATTTATAGACAATAATAATGTTTTGTCGGATTGAAGACGAACTGCAACACGAAAAAAATTATTTTTTTACAACATTCGTACAACGATTTAAATTGACCAATGAAAAATTTGCATTTAATTCGTGATGTCATCGCACCGAGTTTTCCGACTGGCTGCGCGATTATAATTTGATATTTCATGTTTTTGTTTGATTTTTATTATTATTTTGAGTTAATCAGTGAGTGCTTCAGGTGGTGTGTACTGGTTTGCTGGTGCTGGGGAAGAACAAGGAGAAAATATTCAAACCAATGATTACAGAAGCCCAGGTACGATGAGGTGTTGAAAAACAAAAAATTTAAAAAAAAAAATGCAAAAAAAATAATAAAAAAATCTAAAAAAAATTAAAAATTAACCATGTCGTTGACACTTCACTTTCTTTTCTACAAAAACCAACTAATTCGGTCCTTTGGAATGAAAGGAAATAGAAAAATCCACGTCATTACCTGCATGGGAATGGAACACAAAAAAAAAAAATTAAAAAATGTGAAAGTCTGCATCCAATCACTAATCCTTTGATTATTTGATGATTTTCATTTATATTTTCGTTTTTATTTTATTTTTATTTTGTCGAAATTGAATTTTTATTTATTTATTTTTTAACCCCTCCTCAACGACCGCAGACTCGTATTGGTTTGCCCAAGCAGCTGATGGTGACAACTTGTTTCCCAATGCAGGCAATGGTGACTGCCAAGATCAAGGTATTATACGTCCAAATTTACGCTTTAAAACGCTTTTTTTCCGACCTAAAACGGGTTTTATCAGCTTTATTAACTTTAAAACGTGTTTGTGTCGCTTTTCCAGTCGACATTTTCGGCTTTAAGTTTATTAAATGAGGAATTTCCATTGTCTGTGGTCTCGAGCATGAATATATTTTATATATTTAGTAATATGACGGCATTTAATGGCTGGTTTTATTGTTTTTTTCCAGTTCTGTTTGTGTTTTATCGATTTATTTACGTTTTTTTTTGTGGTTTTTAATTTTCAGATGGAGCTGGAGGAATGTTTTCTCAAGTGGACCGCGAAGAACGGATCCGAATTCTGCGCGAACGACAGACCGAAGAGCGCCAGAAAAAGCTGGACGAGTTGAAGTTGGCGGCGTTGCACGCGCAGAAAGTGAGGGAACAACAGGAGGACGAACGCAGGAGGAAGATCGACGAGTTGAGAATGAGGGACCACGAAAGACGGTCGCAGGTGGAAGAGCGGAAAAAGATCATTTGGGTGGCGGAAAAGGTGCGGGAACACGAGCTTGATGTGGGATCGTTTGATGGAATTGTTTTTTTTTGTGATTTAGGAACGAAAAGAGGCGATTTTGAGGAAGAATTTGGAGCGGGAGACGAGGCTCGAGGCGAAGAGGAACGCTCAGCGCAGCTCGATCGGGTTTGCGTTTGGCAGTTCGACACCTCGGATTTTCGACGTGGAGTCTGGGTACTTTGGCAGCCGCCGTGCGGCTTCGCAGAGTAACATGTCGACGTCGATGATCAACGGTGGAAGTCGGCATTCTGCCGAGCGGGAGATCGAAAAGAAGAAAGCGATATCGGCGTATAGTTTAGATAATAAAACAGGTGTGGATGGTGCAAAGTTTTTTTTTTAAATGGCTTTTTTTTGTAGGAGGGACGTGTTTTGATATGTGATTTAATTGTGATTGATGGAGATTTTATTTTCTTCGCATTGTTTTGAAGGGAATTGTCATTTTTGCACACTGATTGACTGGAATTTTTATTTTTTTATGCTAATTGAATGGAAATTTTGTTTTCCCCTAATTAATTGAATGGAAATTTGAATTTTTCCTAATTAATTGAATGGGAATTTTATTTTTTCTTAATTAATTGAATGAAAATGTTATTTTTTCTCAAAAACTGAATGGAAATTTCATTCTATTGACATTAATTTAATGATACTTTCATTTTTTTTACAATAATTGAATGGAAATTTCATTTTTTTACAATAATTTAATGGAAATTTTATTTTTTTCACACTAATTGAATGGAAATTTCATTTTTTCCGAATTAATTGAATGAAAATTTTGTTATTTCTCAAAAAACTGAATGAAAATTTCATTCTATTGACATTAATTTAATGGAAGTTTTATTTCCCTCGCCCCCAAAACACTGAATTGAAATTTCATACTTTTTTTTATGTTAATTCAATGGAAATTTCATTGTTTTCGCAATCAATTGAATGGAAGTTCAATTTTTTTAAAAAAACTTCTTCTAAATTTATAATTTCTATTGTTTACGTTGGAATTTCCGTTTGCAGTGGATCAGTCGTTGACTAGCACTTCCTCGCCGTTCTCCCAGTGGTCTTCCGCTGTAATTTCTCCATCCTTCTCTGAGGATTCTCTTGACAAGTTCCCCGTTAATTCTCGTACAGGTGCCCCGACGGCGTGCGATCCGGAGGAGGCGCAGACCGAACCCTGCCCTCCGCCGCCTCACGCATTTCCAACTAATAGGTTTGCCGTGAATCTCGTGGGGTCGGGTGTTCTCGTTGGTGAGTTGAGCGACCCCCTCTAAGCATCTAGCAAAAACAACATCGCTTTTCATTGCATTTCGTGTCTCCAGTTTCGATTTCAATTCTTTCCCTTCGAATTAACAACATTTTCAACAACTTTTTCTTTGACAAAACTCGACTAACATCGTGTTAAGTGTAGAATTTTCGCGTTTACATAGATTTGTGCCAGTTGCGCATGTGTAAAGCTTTAATAGTCCGTTGTTTTCACAATCTAGGTAGCGAGTTTTCGGATTCCGTAAGCCTTACGTTTTGTTTTTGTACGTTTCTTCGCTTTGTTTTGATTCCGCGCATGTTTATCTCCGATTTCCCGCAAATTCCAACGCAAAAAATTAATTTCTTTCAATTAATTGCAGGTGAAGATTTGATGACTCGAAGTTGTACGTCTATAGGTGTCCCGCTGGGCCGCGGCCGCAGGAAAACGGACCTGCACCCGACGATTCTCGCCGTACAAGACAGTCCGCGCAACCAATCCCCAGGTAGGGCGTACAGCATGACGCGCCTGGATCAGCTGGCGGCGCCTCGGCGTCACGTGAACTTGCAAGCCCTGCACGAATCGAGCGAGCAACGCGGAAACAGGGTCGTCACCACCACCAATTCGCTCGGCAGCAAAACCAAGAGCATGACCCACCTTGCCCATTCGACGTCCCCCTGCCGTCGCCGCCTCCAGTCGGCCAATAAGCGTCTCCAGCAAACGCGAGCGGCCAGCAAAAGCCTGTCGCACTTAGCGAGCGACCCCACCGACCCGAATTCGTTGCAGAAAAACGAGAAATTGGCCAAGAGTTTGTGGCAATTGCCGCCCACAGCGCCACCACGGCCGACCAGGGCGTCGCAGTTGCGGGCCAATGCCATGCTGCTGCTGGCCAACCGGGCGGGTATGAGCAGGAGCATGATGCAGCTGGTCAAGAAGAAGAGCGGCGATGAGTCTGATCGCAGTTCAGTGGGTAGGTCGACTAGACTCGCCTGTTTCTCACTCTATTGTAGCAATATACCACATTGTGTTCACTCTTCTGTTCTTTTCACTTAATCCATGCACCGATTCTGCTACTGACACGTGATGGTGGTGGTGACTGACCTTTGCTTGATGGGGAGGCGTTTTAACAAGCTCGACGGGTTCTAGCTGACACTTGAGATGATTTTTTTGGATTTTTGTTTGAGGAAATGAAATATTTTTTTGTTTTTTTGTGATTTTTAGCCACACGAACGACTCCATCTTCCCCATCGAGACCCAATAGTAGTTTATCTCAGCAGTCGATATCGAGTCACGCGAGCCAGAATTCTGTGAGTATGAGAGCGCGGACTCCGGCGCGACGTTCGAATCGACCGTTGAGTATTGCCGGGAGCACGCCGGATTCGGTTGAGGGTGGCGAGGAGAGGCAGGGACGCAGCACGGATAGGAAACGTGGGTTTTTGTTTGGTTTTTTTTTTTGTTTTTTTGGATTTATTTATTTATTTTTGTTTGGTTTTTAGCGACTCCTGTTGCGAAGACTCCCAGAGCGAAGAGTGTCGGTGCTGAGCGGGTTGTTGGGGATGTGTCGCTTTCTGTTGCTAAGGCGCCACCGCTGCCATCTTCCGCTCGAAAGCCTCCAAGTGCGGCGAGGAATGAGGCTGTGGCTAAAAAGCCGTTTGTAAATTCACCGAGAGATAAGCCGAAAGTAAGAAAATGGGTTTCGGGAAATGGTGGTACAATGTAATTGAGTTTCGGATAGAAAATGTTGGGATTCGGCAAAGTTTGATTGAGATTTAATTCAAAATTTGTCAATGTCGTCAAATTGGTACGAAATTAATCGAAAATGTGCCAATTGTCAAAAATATCGAAATATCGAAAGAAATTTGTCAAAAATATCGAAATATCGAAACAAATTTGTCAAAAACATCGAGATATCGAAACAAATTCTGAAACTACATCCTGTGACTAATTTTTATTGATTTTCCATCGAAGGTTGCACCCAAACCTGCGAAATTGCTGGCCAAAGCTTCGCCCAAACAATCACCGACAGTAGAACAAGCTCCTCCTATTCCCGCAGCTTCCCCGGACGAACCTAAAGATATTCCTTCGGAGACGAAAACGGAGATGAAAAAGCCAAAGGTCGTTGAAGCTGAGACTGCCAAGACGGCCAACACTGAAAACATACCAAGCCGGGAGGAAACCCCGCCGCCGACGGCCGAAACCGCTGCCGGAACCAGCGGCAAACCGAGGCTGACCACGGAAGGCGAAGCCAAGGCGGCGCTGGCCGAGCGGCGTCGCCAGGCGCGCGAGCAGGCCGAGAGGGAGGCGGAACTCGAGAGGCAGAGACAGGAGCAGTTGCAACGCGAAGAGGAAGAGCGGATCCGCCAAGAGGAGGAGGAGCGACAGAGGTGGGAGATCGAGCAGGACGAACTTCGGATAATCGAAGCCGAGCGTCTGCAGAAAGCGATCGAGGAACAGTCGCTCAGGGAGGAAGAGGAGAGGAAGAAGAAGGACGAGGAAGCCAAATTGGTTGGTTTTTGGGGTGAGGGTTGGTTGGTTTTGGTGTTTGATTTACGTTGGATTGATTGTGTAGAAAATCGAGCGCCAGGAGCAGGAAAGGAAGGCGCGTGAAGAGCAAGAGAAAATACGCAAGGAGACTGAGGAACAGTTGCGTAAAGAGGAAGAAGAAAGGGCCGAAAGGAGAAAAGTAATTTTTGATGATTTTATTTGCGATTTTCGACTTTTTTCATGGTTTTGTTGCATTTTTTCATGTTTTTCTTGCATTTATTCATGTTTTTCTTGCAATTTTGTCTTTTTTTCATGTTTTTCTTGAAATTTTGTCCTTTTCTCATGTTTTTGTTGCACTTTTTCACGTTTTTGTTGTGCACTTTTGTCATTTTTTCATGTTTTTCTTGCACTTTTTCATGTTTTTGTTGCACTTTTTCACGTTTTTGTTGTGCACTTTTGTCATTTTTTCATGTTTTTCTTGCACTTTTTCA